>JBBBDQ010000973.1:467500-632500 GCA_037127315.1 Ascarosepion bandense
TGCCCTGAGTCAAAAGGTGGACTGCTTGAAGACTCTATGTCTGGGAACAGGACTCTGCACCACGCCACACAAGCAGATAAACCCAATCATGGATGTCAGACAATTTCTACGACCACATCATCCCTTACATCAGGCCATCTAACTCCTTAGACTGCAACCTTTCTGATTATTATGTGTGGGGAGCACTTGATGGAGAGTCTAACAAAATTCCTTTTAACACCAAAGATGAACTGAAGGGAAGGATTATGGCAGGATTCACCAATTTAATCAAGGAGACTGTCCAGAAGACTCGCAAAAGATTCCGGGGTCATTTGTAGGTCGTGTTTAAAGCCAACAGCGTTTTTACTGAATAAATTTACTTTTTAATAATATCAAGATATTTTTATGTAATATTGGTAAATATACAAGTTAAAATGAGATATAAGTCTTATTTACATCTTCGCGTCATTTAGACAACAATTGCACTATATATATATATATATATATATATATATATATATATATAGTCATCCACAGACAGATCTGTTTCGCTGTATCACAGCTCATCAGTACGTTTAGACTTCGATTGCTTTTCAACCCAGGATTGAAACTCAACCGAATTGGCGTCAGTCGGCGATTCTACCTCTGAGCTATGGGCGCTCGGGAGAAGGAGGAAGACCTTTTAGCGTGTATATCATCATTATACACGCCCAATAGCTGAGAGTGTTCTAATTTATTGCTGAATGAACGATGCGTATATGCTAAAGTAGCTACTGTTTTTCAAATTCTACCATTCTTCCAGAGTGCTCAATCAGGGTGTGAGAGCGTAAATAGTCATCCGCAGTAATCAAAGCTTAATAAACTCATTACTGCTAATAATGCCGAACAGAACTCTTTAAAACTCCCTAAAATTGTTGGCGATTATAGACCTGGTTACAAATATGGCACTATAAAAACACATAAACCTAACTAACCTCTCCGTTTTATAATATTGCAAATTCCAACTCCGGTATGTATTAACAAAATACGTTAATCAACTAATGACTCCCTACCTTCCCATTAAATATAGCATTAAATCAACATTAGAAGTAATCCAAATCTTAAAAAGCGAAAACCCCAACAACGAAATCATAGCTTCACTTGATGTTGAAAACTTATTTACCAACGTCCCGGTTAGTGAAACTATTGACCTAATTATAAAGAATATATACAGTAACTCATCCTTGCCCCCCCCTTACAATTAATCCTAATATATTACGGAAACTACTATTAGCTTCTACTACTGAAGTTCCTTTCTTAGATCATAATAATAATATATACATACAACGTGATGGTGTCCCAATGGGTTCAGTACTAGGTCCGACATTCAGCAATTTTTATATTTCAAACCTCGAAAATAATATATTTACAGAGATTAAAAAACATCCATTTACTTAAGATGTGTTGATGATATCCTTATGTTACTTAAAAACACAGACGAAATACTTCAACTTCAAAAACGTTTCCAAAATAATTCTGTTCTTAAATTCACGTATGAACTTAACACTAATAACAAAATTCCCTTCCTCGACATATTGATAAGCACAAATAATAACAAATTTACTATTTCATCTGTGCTGTTTCTTATTTTATTTTACACACACACACAATAAAAATTAATTCACACCACGTGTATCTCAAAAAAATACTATTGCGCCGGAATTCACCCCTTACCATACCCTGTGGGGTCCAAGACAAGGACGGCGCACCCAAAAGCTCGGACGTAGTGAAAAGCACAAAACGTGGTCAAAAATATGATTTTTTGACCAATCAAGGTTCGACATAAGAAACACACTTTTTGATCTCCCCGGAGCCTCACCATCCAGATAAAAGGAAGGTAGAAACTCTCAACAGAGCAGAGGGCCGAGCAACCAGCTCACACCAAAAGGGCACGCGACAGCTTGGAGCACACACACACAGAGAATTCAGCAGTTCACACAACAGGCAGTATCACATATCAGTGAACATTCTTTCACCCTCTCTTTCTCTCATTTCGCTCGCTACACATCGTTCTTCCTTTCCCCCTCACATTCCCAGTTCCTTTCTTTCTTCATTTTTTTTTTTTACAGCTTTACGGACTTCATTTTTGTACAAAAAAAAAAATTCTTTTATTTTTTTTACGAAAATAAACAAAAGTTTATTTTACTTTATTTTCGGCTTTATTTCATGAACCAAGTTACGCCGAGTCGACTCGGAAATAAAATTTTCTCCTACACACCATACAAAAAACCTATCAGCATAAGTTCATGCACACTTAAATACAAGAGCGAATGCCTATATTACTTCAAAATAGCAATGATAAAAAATCTAATACATCGTGCAGAAACTAATTCATCCACAAAGCAGATTTTCTACGGTGAACTAAAGAATATAAAACAAACACTTATTAACAATAGCTTCCCAAATTATATACGTTGACGAACAAATAAGACGCTTTCTTAGAAGTCTTAATACTAAGAAAGTGACACAAAGTGCTGACTCAACTAATCTCAAATATATTAATCTTCTATATAGCAATTAAATGCATACTAACTATAAACAAGATGAAAATATACTAAAAACATTAATAAATACCAATATATCTACAACAGATCCTAGCAAAAAAAAGTAAGTTAATCACTCCAATCTATCGCCCGGTTCACACTCCACCCACGTCTATTGAACAGGTTAAGAGGCTCATCCCTTGTTCCCTTGTTTAGGATGTGGTTTCCGGCTTTCTCTTTTCCAATCTTCTTACTTTGGTTTCTTTTTTTTTCAATTGGAGTAGATAGATCTATCTATCGCCCGGTTCACGCTCCACCCATGTCTATTGAACAGGTTAAGAGGCTCATCCCTTGTTCCCTGTTTAGGATGTGGTTTCCGGCTTTTTCTTTTTCTTTTTCTTTTCCAATCTTTTCACTCTTACGTAGCCCCCTGCACATCAGTAGCGTTACCGCCTTGCTCGGGGTGATACGATTAAAAAAAAAGTATATATATATATATAACTCTAAATCCAATAAATCCAATATATTCAACTTACTCATTCGCAACGACTCTTCTTCCCTGGTTAGCGTTTTAAAAAAAAACCAAAAAAAACCAAAACAACGTAGTTTACAAATTCAAGTGCCCTTTGGGAGATTGTATCTCCAACGGATTAAATAATATTTATGTTGGTCACACTACAAACTCGCTCTCACGACGTTTGACGATAATTCTAACATCTTTAAACATCTAAAACAACATACCAGGTCACATACACAATTCCGTGAAATCCTCGTCGAAAACACAACCATACACAAAAACAATAAACAAAAACTAAAAATACTCGAAGCCATATACATAAAACAGTTGAAACCTAACCTGAACAAAATTAACTACGAAATCTCCACAAACATTCTCAAATGCCTATAATAGATAACAGAAGCGATTAGTTATTCCAATGGCTTTCCGGACTTAATACTTCTCGACCCCACTCTCGAGTGGTCATGTGAGACGCCACAAGCTGTAGTACAATTTTTGCTTCCAGCATGCACGCACGTGTTCGTCAATATTCCACACAAACAAAATAGACGACTACTTACAATCGTTCGTCCACGAACTGCTCATTACAACCAACACAGTTGTCATCCTTGATAATGGCTGATGTAAGCCGAAAGCTCAGAAAGAATTAAATAACAATATTTATCAATATTGTGATTTTCTATCCTCTTTCAAAGATAATGCTATTAAGCTTATCAGACGATATGAAAAAAAATTACATAAAATAAATCGACAAAACTTGTCTATATTATTTAAAGAAACATGCATCAATGAAATAACGCTGCCTAAATACATACACACAATATATATATATATATATATATATAGAGAGAGAGAGAGAGAGAGAGAGAGAGGTGGGGAAAGAGATAGGATATATATAGAGAGATTTTATCGTGCTTATGTATGAAGATTTTAAACTATGACTCTCATGATGAGACGTGTGTCTGCGTACGGAGCATGAAAAAGCAAGTTTATAAATGTATGTATGTGAATATGTATATGTGTGTGTGTGCGTGCGTGCACACACGGAGTGTGGGTGTACTTGAGTGAATCGAAAAAGTTCTCGGTCGAAACTACTTTTCAAATTTTGAAGGAATGATCGAATTGTGTTTTTTCTGAGTGTGTGGTGAGGAATCATATGTTGGTTAGGCTGAGAAGCTTTCAGCCGCGTTTCGAATGAACACACACACAATTATAAATTTTTTCACACGCATGCATTTATTTATGCACTTGCTTTCATATCAGAATTAAAGATATTATACATACGCAAACACATCTGTTTGTAACCGGATTTTTTCAAGTGTATGTGTGTCTGTGAGTGAGAGAGAGAGAAACAAAGAGAGAGAGAGAGAGAGAGAGAGAGAGAGAGTGTGTGTGTGTGTGTGTGTGTGTGTATATGTCTTTAATTTTGTATTATGTTTCTATGTGACTCTTATCGTAACGAAGTGTGCGTGCCTCCACACACGCCCCCCACACACGTCCCCACACACAAGCACAAACACATATGAGAGAGAGAGAGGGAGAGGGTGTGCTTAAAAGATTTAAGGCCGACCAAGACGGCCTCCCTAACAGAAATTAATGTTTGGTCATCTCATCAGATTTTATGGAATGTTCAGTAAGCCCATAATATATATATATATATATATATATATATATATATATATATATATATAAACGGCAAAATACTGCACATAATAATATAAATGTTAGTAGATCAAACTGTATTGAGTGTTATAATACCTAATTTAATGTATTAGATAGATAGATAGATAGATAGATAGATAGATAGATAGATAGATAGATAGATAACCAATGAACAGGTATGTATATATCGATAGATAGATAGATATAGATAGATAGATAGATAGATAGATAGATAGATAGATAGATAGATATGAATAGAATGAGATAGATAGATATGAATAGAATGAGATAGATAGATAGATAGATAGATAGATAGATAGATAGATAGATAGATAGATAGATAATGAACAGACTAAGATAGATAGATAGATAGATAGATAGATAGATAGATAGATAGATAGATAGATAGATAGATAGATAGATATGGACAGGTTGGCATTGCTGGAAAGAAAGAAAGAAAGAAAGAAAGAAAGAAAGAAAGAAAGACCTGAAAAAAAAATTAATCGATGTAAACGGAAACAGGAAGTTAAGTAAAGAACGTAGAAGAACAACGGAATATGTAGATGCATGGCTAGCGATTAAAATCGTCCATAATAAATAGATTTCTTTAGTTGTTCGGTGTTGGGAATAACCAGAGATAACCAGAGGATTTTTTATTACGCTTTTACATGCTTGTCTTAATCTGCAAAGAACACTATGAAATAAAGCGATGTGTTTTACTTTTAATCAAGGGACGCATTGTTGGATAGAAAGAGAGAAAAGCTGCCGTCGAATGTGGGCGAATAGGAGCTTGTCAAGGAATGGAGTTCCATTGACGATTTTCTTTTCGATGAAATGGAGCAAAAGAAATTGCAATCTGAAATTAATAGCAGGAAATTCTTCACCGATCAGGAAAATAAACTGGGGTTCAGGTGAGAGAAGATTAACGTTCGACGACCCATCGGCATTTGATGACGTCAATAAACTCAGAGGTTTCATCAGAGATTTATTTGTTTTTTTTCTAGTTTCTTTCCAGAATGGTTCTTTTGTTATTATTATTACTTTGCAAAATCTTACAAGACAAGGAAGCAAAGATGAACTCGTCCGAATCACCCTAAATTTTCTTTATTTTTTCATTAATGAAACTGCAATATAGGTAATTATTAAATATTTATAAACTCATTTGATGCACAAGTAGATAGACTAAACTATCGCCCGGTTCACACTCCACCCACGTCTATTGAACAGGCTAAGAGACTCATCCCTTGTTCCCTGTTTAGGATGTGGTTTCCGGCTTTCTCTTTTCCAATCTTTTCACTATTACGTAGCCCCCTGCACATCAGTAGCATTACCGCCTTGCTCAGGGTGATATGATTTTTAAAAAAATGTTATTGTGCAGTATTAACAAAAAAACATTCTATTTTCATTTACAATTATTCACTGGACAATAAATACTAAAAAATTGTATGAAATACATCATTTTTTTTAAACACTGAGGTGGCCTAATAATTATGGCCAGCAGTATATATATATATATATATATATGTGTGTGTGTGTGTGTGTGTGTGTGTGTGTGTGTGTGTGTGTGTGTGTATTGATTCGGTACTGCTCCTAATTTGGCTAAATTCAGTAGTGATGGAAATCTACGCATGTAAATTGTCAGTAGAGATGAAAAGAAATGGAATAAATTCCAGCAAGGCAATATTTTCATGTGTTTTTTCTTATACAGGTTGCGAGAGGTAAATTGTCACCATTTTATATATATATATATATATATATATATATATATATATATATATATATGTGTGTGTGTGGTGTCCCAGAAGTCGCGCACCATCAGGATTTTTTATAAAAATACCTATGAATATAAATGTTATTGATCATAATCATAACAGATGCTCAAATTGTTCAGCCTCTGCATTAACGCATGCATCAATTCTCTTTCTGTGTTTTAAGAATACGATGTACTGAAGATCGTTAGCTCGTGACATATTTTTCTTACTGATTTCACGGGGCTTCTAGCAACATTCGCCAGAACCATGTTGGATGTTTCTTTCTCAGTTGCACTCTTTCGTCGACCACATCTCTTACGCTCAGCAACTGATCCAGTTTCTTAGAAGCGTTTGATCAAACAACAGACAGTCGTATGGCGCAATGGTTGACTGAGGTTGAATTCTTGAGCTACAAGGCAGTATGTTGCTCCATCTTTTCCAAACATAAAAACCAATTTAACTCTTTCTTGTACTGTTAATTGCTTACCCATATCAGAAGCACAGAAAAAATAAAGATTAGTATATGGTACGCAACTTCTGGGACACCCTATATATATATATATATATATATATATATATATATATATATATATATATATAAAGGAAAATTCAACACGTCATATTAGTTATAAACTATAGTTCATTTCAATGAGCTTAAACAGCTCATCTCATCAGACCCTTTTACAATATTTCCTCAATGGGCACCTAAAAAGTTGTGTACTCTATAGGTAGGAACAAACTCAATTAGGTAAAATAGATATTTTTTTCCATCATGTGGGGAAACCTAATTAGAGGCGAAGTATGTCAACTTTAGATAAAATCAGTTTTACAAGCTCGAACTGTAACTTGCCTAGTGTGATGTATTTCCACCAATATATGGTTAAATCAACACCCAAATGAAGTAAAATTGTATTAATAGAGAGTAACAAGTAATAATATATATTGCGAATTAAAAAAGAAAAAAGAAAATTACCAATTCATTTAGAAATTAAACGTCCACAAACGCACTGGGTCATTATACAGGGTCCTTATACAGGGGAACATAGTAACCTACTAGTGAACTTGTATAAGTTATGCATATGGGTGTGAGTGCATATGTGGTCATGTTGGTGTACGTATGCACACACACACACACACACACACACACACACACACAAACACACACACACATATATATATATATATATATATATATATATATATATATATATATATATATATATTGAAATAGTTGTTACAAAGGTTTATAAATTCATAGTAACACTACACAAAAATTTTCGCGTTTCGAAGTTACCTTTTTTAAGTGCTTCTCATCGGGTGACGAAGTTGGAATGAAAATTATCTGGTGAAAAACGGTTTATTTGTGGTGAATATGCTTTTTAAGTGAAAGTGGGGATGGGAGCTTATTTTGATTGCGTTGGC
The DNA here is from genome assembly GCA_037127315.1 of Ascarosepion bandense. Classification (NCBI taxonomy): domain Eukaryota; kingdom Metazoa; phylum Mollusca; class Cephalopoda; order Sepiida; family Sepiidae; genus Ascarosepion; species Ascarosepion bandense. Next base: position 475,354 of record JBBBDQ010000973.1, read on the forward strand.
CATATTGTATCCTTAGAGTTAGGGGTTGGGAGAGGTGGCTTAGTTCAGGACAGGTTTCCTATTTATCTTGTCTGGATGTAGTAGTAGTAGTGGCATAGTTGTTAATGATATGAGTGGTGCGTGATTTTAGGATGGTCTAGTCGATTCTTTTATGGTTCTTAAGGTGCTGCTATTTGGTTTAGAGGAGGATATGTGTTATTTAGTTTTGGGCAGGTCACTTTTTTGTTTAGTTTAGGTTATTTTGTATTGGGATATATGTTTTTTTTTTGTTTTTTGCAGTGTCGATAGTTTCTTTTATTTTTCTACCATTTACAGGTAGCTAGACTTATTGTTGGTGTGGGGTGGGGTTTGTTGTCTTTTATTTCTACGTTTTTTGTTCTTTTTATTAATAGGGTTGATTATGTGTATTTATTGCATTTTTGGGGGGGTCGTTTGGGTGGGGTGCTTTTTTGCTTATTTAAATTTTAACGAGAAATATTTGCGATGTTTGCATAATACTGCTAATTCGTCTCTACAGTTTAATAGTTCGCTACTGTTGGGGTACTTCAGAATGTGTAGCTTTTCAATTAAACAAAAAGGGCAGATGTCGTCAAGTGAGTTGCAAGTTCTAGTTTTTTCTAGGATTTTCCATTTTACTTTGAGTTTATGTTTTGAATCGTTTAGCTTCCAAAAGTATGTAGAAAGGGATGTTTGGTTTCGGTATAAGTTGTTTTTGAATGAAGTTAAGTGCATGTACCAGCGCTGCTTGAAAGTGTTCTTCGTTGATCCGATATACACTTTATCCAAACATATCCATAAAACAGAGGATTTAATTAGAATGATGAGGTGGAAAGCCTACTTCTTCCTTCAGAACGTCAAAACACCCAAGGACCCGGAACTTTATGGATTGTAAAGCAAAAAGAATGCACCTACAATTGAAAAATTATCTGGATTTGAAAACGACTTATTCCAAGAAATCAAAAACAACTCCTTCAACAAAAGAAAACAAATTCCAAATACACCTGGACCTAGCCATTTCAAAAATAAAATCTTCTGACAAACTCTTAGTTAAGTCTGACAAAACCGCAAATTTCTACACAATATCAGCAACTGAATACACAACCTTAATAAAAAAAAAATTAACAAAGAATTATAAAATGGCAAACAACAACAAATTAGATATAGTCGACATGATAAATAAAACCAGCAAAAATGCCACAGAAAAACTAAAAATTAGTGAAAAAGTTAGTCAACTCTGCATAAAAGAAGCGTATATTACATTAAAAGACCATAAACCAGATTTCCAAACAAATTTGCCTTCGAGAATAATAAACCCGACAAGACCAGAAATTGGTAAAATTAGCGAAAAGATCCTTGAACGGATCAATGAACAAATAAAACAGACACATGAATTACTCCAGTGGTCAAACACAACTGATGTCATAAATTGGTTTAACAACATCAAAGAAAAAACAACTGTTCTTTGATCCAATTTGACATAGTGGATTACTACCCATCAATATCTAAAGACCTTTTCACTTTAGCACTGGAATCTGCCACACATTACTCGGACCCAACCAAGGTCGAATATAATATAATTTTTGTGTAGTGATACTATGAATTGATAAACCATTGTAACAACTATTACAATATAACGCTCTACATTTGTATCGAGCACTCTTTATAAAAGTAAATGCATGAACACCAGGTTGAAAAACCTACAAGTTCCACAACTTTGTTACAATATATATATATATATATTGAGCACTTTTTTAAAAATAATGTTTCTTTGGATGGGGAATATTATTCCACCCATACTTGTATATATATATATTTGGGTTTGGGTAGGTAGGCTTAAATATGTACTTAATTATCTCGTATATATCTCGTGTATATAAATATATGCGAGATTGAGAATACGACATTTAGTTTACGTGATACAGGTGGGGGATAACAGAATCAAACAAGTACAAGAATTTAAGTACCTAGGAAGTGTTCTAACAGGAGATGGAAAGTGCGACACGGAGATCCGAAGGCGAATTGGCATGGCAAAGGACGCGTTCCAGAAGATGAGCAAAATACTAACACACAGGAAGATCTCAATAGAAACGAAGAAAAGAGTGCTAGACTGCTACGTGATGTCAGTTCTTCAGTACGGCTGTGAATGCTGGACAATATCATCGAAAATGAGGAAAAAACTGGAAGCGGCCGAAATGTGGTTCTACAGAAGGATGCTACGGATATCGTGGACTGAGCATACAAGCAACGACGAAGTGTTAGAAAGAATGGCAACAAAAAGGAAATTGATGCTGAGCATCAGGAAGAGACAACTGAAGTTCCTGGGACATGCAATGAGGAAGGAGAGCCTGGAGAATCTGATAGTGACTGGTCAGATAGAAGGAAAGAGAGACAGAGGAAGGCAGCGGGTAACATATCTGCAGAGTCTGATCAGGTGGATGACGGAACGGGGGTTGCCAGGAGCAACAGGAGCAAACATACTAAGAGCCACAAGGGATAGGGAGACTTGGAGATCCATGATCGCCTACGTCCTGAAGGGACAGGGCACATAGAAGAAGAAGAAGAAGATATGTGAGTGCGTATATACACCGCACTACGGGGTGCGCACGGAAGCCCTATGCTTATGAAGAGATATATGTATGAGTATGAAAACGTTAAGAACTAAAAAGATAAAAAAGAAATCAGTGGATATGTAAAATTAAAGAAAATCACAGGGTAAGTATATGTGGAAATATATACATAGGTATATGTGGATTTAAATTAGTATAAGTCAGTGGGTTGACCTGATGGGGTCAAATAGACGCCTAAATTCTGGGGAATGGGTTTTTTTTTCAGCGGTCATACCATCTAAGACAGTCAAATAACTTCCAACGGATACTACGCATATTTGGAACTGGACTATATCTCTCTCTCCCCTTTCCTCCCGTTCCTTCCTTACTTTCTTTCCTCCTTCCCCTCACATTTATTGTCATTTATTTATTTGTTTGGAATCTTATGTATATTATTATTATTTTTATTATGGTCCCTCTCCATTTTAAGAAAACGTTCATTCCGGCAGAAATTTTATGCCAGATGGAGGAAATATTGTAAAAGAGTCTGATGATATGAGATAATTAAGCTCATTGAAATGAACTATAGTTTATAACTAATATGACGTGTTGAGTTTTCCTTTATAAACTTCATATCGCTCTGGTTATCACCCATCGAGCTCTCTATATGGATTTACCTGTTAATAATTTATATTAAGGAAATCTTGTTGGATCATCCTCACCATTTAGGGACTGACAACTATATATATATATATATATATATATATATAGTCATCCGCAGACAGATCTGTTTCGCTGTATCACAGCTCATCAGTACGGTTAGACTCCGATGGCTTTTTAACCCAGGATTGAAATCCGACCGAATTGGCGTCAGTCGGTGATTCTACCTCTGGGCTATGGGTGCTCGGTAGAAGAAGGCAGACTTTTTAGCGCGTATATTATTATACACGCCCAATAGCCAGAGTGCTCTAATTCATAATTGAATGAGCGATATAGATATATATATATATATATAGTTTTAAAGTGTGCTATATTTGTAGAATAAAGTGCTCAATATCAGAAATAGAGTGTATGTAAATATATAAAAGAGTGAACATTGAAGTCAACACTCAAGGACGACAGACTGTTTCATGCTAAGCGCAATCATCAGGCCACATTGTTGAGTTTTTCCTCGGTTATTTTTATATACATGTCAGTGGGGCATTGTGGGTAATCTTTCTAACGGTTATTTTGGTGGGAGTGACTTAGAGTAAATCTGTTTGACTTGTTATTTGTTTATTCTTTTGTTTTTCGTTGATTAATTTATTTATTTGGATTTGTTATTTATTTTATTTTTGATTATTTTTTTAATGTTATATATAATATAGTCGTGCTATTCGGGCACAACGACGTTTTTCCTTCTGTCATGAAGTACTGCTAGGTATTCACATCGGAAGTTTCATTTCAGGGTGGTTGGGTGTCCATCTGAGGATAGTGCATAGTTTTAGGAAAGAATCGGATGTGTCTAACAGTGATTATAAAGGTGTTTAGAGTGATCACTGGTGAGGGTAAAGTTATACCACCATTAATCATCTCAATAGACATTAGATTCAACTCGGAGGCCTACAACAAGTGCCTTGAGAAGATAGTGATGCCCTGGGTCAAAAGGGTGGCTGCTGGAAGAATCTCTGTCTGACAATAGGACTCTGCACCATGCCAGACAAGCAGGAGAATCTAGTCATAGCTGTCATACAATTTCTGCGACAACATCACCCCTTACACCTGGCCACCTAACGCCCCAGATTTCAACCCCACCTTGATTATCATGTGTGGGGAGCAGTTATTCGAGAGCCCAACAAAACTCCTTGTAACCCCAAAGATTAACTGAAGGAAAGGATTATGGTAGCATTTATCGGCCTAAATAAAGAGACAGCCCAGAAGAGTTGCACAAGATTCCAGAATCGTCTGGAGGCCATGATTGAAAAAAATGGCGACTATATTGAATAAATTTTCACTTTAGTATTTCAAGATATTTTTGAGTAATTTTGGTAAAATGAAGTGCCAGTATTATTTTCATTTATGTGTAATTTATCCGACAATTTATCTATCGTACCATGTAACTACTAATTTACAAGGGAAATTAATTTTGGTAAAATGAAGTGCCAGTATTATTTTCATTTGTGTGTAATTTATCCGACAATTTATCTATCGTACAATGTAACTACTAATTTACAAGGGAAATTGATTTTGGTAAAATGAAGTGCCAGTATTATTTTCATTTGTGTGTAATTTATCCGACAATTTATCTATCGTACCATGTAACTACTAATTTACAAGGGAAATTAATTTTGGTAAAATGAAGTGCCAGTATTATTTTCATTTGTGTGTAATTTGTCCGACAATTTATCTATCGTACCATGTAACTACTAATTTACAAGGGAAATTAATTTTGGTAAAATGAAGTGCCAGTATTATTTTCATTTGTGTGTAATTTGTCCGACAATTTATCTATCGTACCATGTAACTACTAATTTACAAGGGAAATTAATTTTGGTAAAATGAAGTGCCAGCATTATTTTCATTTGTGTGTAATTTGTCCGACAATTTATCTATCGTACCATGTAACTACTAATTTACAAGGGAAATTAATTTTGGTAAAATGAAGTGCCAGCATTATTTTCATTTGTGTGTAATTTATCCGACAATTTATCTATCGTACCATGTAACTACTAATTTACAAGGGAAATTAATTTTGGTAAAATGAAGTGCCAGTATTATTTTCATTTGTGTGTAATTTATACGACAATTTATCTATCGTACCATGTAACTACTAATTTACAAGGGAAATTAATTTTGGTAAAATGAAGTGCCAGTATTATTTTCATTTGTGCTTAATTTATACGACAATTTATCTATCGTACCCTGTAACTAATAATTAGCAAGGGAAAGTAAATACACAAATACACTGCTGACCAAAACGTTATGGTCAACGAAAAAAAGATAAAAATATCTAAAAATCTACCTTTTGTGTTGTTAGACTCAATCACTTACTTCAGTATAACTTAAGGAAATAAAATACGCAAAAGAAAATAAAAAATTAAAAACTTTTTTAACACTTAATATGAAAAATTTGAATACTGAGAAATTAGGTTAAATATTTGCTAGTCAAAAGATTAAAACTACACGACTATAAGAACTCCTAAACCCAGTAGGAAATACTCAACAAGACGTCTTACTATTGAGTTGTGCTGCTGTCAAAACTTTGTTTTGTCATGGTCGATACACGCGCCTGCAGAAGGCAGGCTGGAATTCTTATTCCAAGTGGTAAAGATGGCTTCACGAAGATCATGCAATGTTTGGAATTGACGTCTAGTTCTATAGACCTTCATTGCTATGCAATTTTTTTCCTTTTATTTTAATTTCTTGAACCTCTACACAAATAACTGTATCTAGCAACGCAAAAGGTATGGTTTTTTTTATTTTCATTGGCCTTAAGATTTTGTCTAACAGTTTATGCATACAAATATATCTGGAAACAAACATTAAAAGTTGCCATTATTTACACTGTTGTTCTCATCTTTATTGCCATGTTTACGACGTTTCGACCGTTGTACGCACCGGCCTTTAACCGAACCATTTATTTAGATCACTTGTACACATCATTCTCATTCCATGTGCGATACCACTTCCGAATGCCATGTAGTTATCTCCCTTTAACTAAACTCTCTAAGTTATTTCTTCACCACTGCTGTAGCCAGGTATTGAACTCACAACTCTTTGGGTCAAGTGACTGAAACTAACCAACGTCTATATTCACTGGGTCATGTGTCCTCAAAAACATAAGGACACATGGCCCAGTGGATATAGGCATTCGTGGATAAAAGTTGCCAATTAGTAAGTGTGTGAGTGTGTGTGTGAGAGAGAGAGAGAAAAAAAATAGAGAGAGAGAGAGAGTTCAGCCGTCCGAAGTAAAATATTCCTTTGCTTTCAAACACGCCAAATTGATAGTTATCGTTTAGGTCTAATCAAAAACGCGACAAAAGTCTGTGGAGGGTAAGGATCCCGACGGATTCCGACGTAATCCGCTCGCCAATACGATAACACCAGCATTCATCGAGAAGGTTAGTTATACCCCTCTATATTGCGTGTAGTGTGGCACAAACGGGGTCCCTCACAGAGCAATAAGGTGAAAAAATTGTAGTTCAGGTGATTTTACCTGTACCATCCTGAACTCCGTCAAAGATTCTTTATCGGAAATAATATTCTATGCTTTTAATTTGTCACCAGATTTTCTAATAAAAATTATTAACCCAGTAGCCTTCAGGAAGTTCCTGCAGTCCTCCGATGACTTTATGTCCACAGAGGTTAATCTTGACAACGGTTTTAAAAGGGCTTTTCTACGAGAAGAAAGGTTCTTTGCAATCATCGGTTTGTTCACTTTAGAAATTGCTTCCCAAAGGGTGGGGGCATTTTTTTCGGAACTGGCCTGGGGGAGAGGGTCGCTGTAGTCCTAGAGAGAGAAGAAGAGAGGCTCCTTATAATTTTTTTTGTCATTTCACCCCAAGCAAGGCGAGATTGTTACTAGTATGCAGGGGTTCAAAGTGAGAGAAAAGACTGAGTATAGAGGGTATTGAAGAAAGGATGAGATGAATGAGATTCAAGAAGACAAAAGATGGCAATTAACGTTGCATTTAAATTGTTGGATATTGTAGCTGTCAAGGAATCAAGTAAACAGAAAGGAGTTCAACAGACATGATGCACTAGAAAATAAATATTTCAAGTAGAAGTGGCAGTTACATTAACCTTCACAGTGGAAAAAGTGTGGAATCAAGATGCCAATTTAGTAACACACTTAAATTCACGTGAACAGGCACCATGGAAAAAAGCTTATCATAACAGTTGCCATAAAAATATTTGTATAAAAGACAGACGGAATCACGTTACGTCGGTGAGAAAGTGACTGAAGTCGAGTTGTCAAGTCAGGACTGATTACATTACAGATCTTTGTTTGGATTTTGTTGAGGACCTCGAGATGAAGAGCAGGAACACCCCACCAGATGGGGCAACAGTATTCAACGCACGGGCAAAGGGTAGATTTATAAATGTACTAGCAGTATAGCCCGGCGTTGCTCGGGGGTAATGAAAGTTTTAAAACTAATCCATGGTCCTGAAACTCAGACTCTTTGGACGTTGGCACGAAAGACTAAAAAGCAATAGTTGTTTCCACTTAAAGCGAAACTGGAGACTGAAAGAAAAATGTAAATTGAAGTCAAATTTTGATTTCTTGGTATCGATATCAAATAAATTTTTTTCGTTGTAAACTGAATTTTGAAGGTTAAATAAGTCCTCTGAGTAAATGGTATCATGGCTGAGACTAAGAACTACAATTATACTTACTTAGAGCAAAACCCGAACCAAAAGCTAAAATAAAAGGGCTGAAAAAATACAGACATACAGGCAGATAAACAGACACACACACAAACATCTTGCCTTTTATATATATTATTGATTTTCTGCACTATTGTAAGAACTGCAATCATGAAATTTCTGAATATCGTTTCTTATGTTTTTGTCTATGAGTGTATCAAATTTGATTAAAATCGGACTACTCCTTCTATAACCCGATTTTTTCGATTATCGATCTTCGATATTTATTAGGGGTAAAACCTAGCTAAAAAAAAAAACTAGCTAAGAACACTCGCAGATGCTTATAGTACAACTGTGTAGATTTTCAAGAAAATCGGTTCTGCCGTTTCAGAGTCTATAGGTAACGGACACACACACACGCAGGCACACACAGACAAAGTTCCATTTATAAATAAGTTTAGACAAGCTAGATTCTGAGGAGAAAAACCTTTCTGGCCCGACACAGACCCAAACTTATTAGCAATAGATGCAGCTATAGATCCGATATATTCGTTCCAAAGTGAAGACGACGAAGCGCAGTGTGTTACTTTCAAGAAGACTTGCATCAGCAATGCTGATGGCTGTCATGAAAGTCTTCTGTGGTGGTTAAAAGAGAACAATTTTGTTTTGAAGGCATTCAAATTTACAATCCATATTCTGCCCCATTTAACCACTGATTCAAAGTCCGTTTCAAGAGCAGCAGCCATGTTTATCAACCTTGGCAGATTTTCTAATGAGACGGGAGCAAATGGTGGAATTGTCTGTATGGATGCCTACTTGGGATCTGATGAAATCAGGAAAATCATTGATGAAAACAAGAAACAGCCTAGGACTTAGGATAGAGCTTTGATGGGCACACACATTCGTGTAAATGGATCTAGAATCTTTCCCGTTCAAAACGCTTGCATTTCACGATTTGATAGAAACGATTGAATTAAATCAAACAATCGTTCAGAAATACCGTAGCCCTGGAGTTTGCACAGAAGGCCATCACGCTAAACCCTGTCAACGAACAACATTGCCCGGGTGCCACATAGCCGGCTGCTGAGCGTCCAACCACGGCGCGCGAGTGGTGGTCGGCTAGGCGTCTGACTCGCGTCTGGGGTATCTAAAGCAACGGCTCGAACTTTACCATTATTATCAAGAGCCTGGTATACATATTCACTGATGGCTGTTAGTACAGTAGACCTGGCGAAGTGAAAGCCATATTGTCTGTTAGAAAGAAGGTCGTGAGAGGTGAGATGCTTAACTACTTCAGTATTGATTACCTGACAATTCTTGTCGAGCCAACATAGCAGAGAGACATTGAGAATTTATAATTTCCAGCATTTTCATGGCCTCTTCGCACACAGTTTTTTTTCTCCTTCATTTTGGCACGCTCTTCCTTAACGATATTAGCAAAAGGAGCAGCCCAAAGTGCGTAATACAGGTGGGGGATGTTAAAATCGAGCAGGTACGAAAATTTAAATACCTGGGAAATGTTCTATCAGAAGATGGAAAGTGCGACACTAAAGATGAATTGGCATGGCGAAGAACGTATTCCTGAAGCTAAGTAAAGTATTAAGACACAGGAAACTTTCACTAGAAACAAAGAAGAGAGTACTGGATTGCTAGACACATTTTTGAGTTGATTCAGCCTTCCTATCAAAACGTTAAATGAAAATTATCAAGAACGTCCACTCGTCTAGTGTTGGGGAGTAGTTTTTGTACTGAAGGTTATAATCGTGCTATATCGGTTGCTAATAGACTTAATGTACTCAAAATGTTAGGAACTTGGTTATTTTTTTAAAAATCATATCACCCCGAGCAAGGCGGTAACGTCACTGATGTGCAGGGGGCTACATAGGAGTGAAAAAATTGGAAAAGAGAAAACCGGAAACCGCATCCTAAACAGGAAACAAGGGATGAGCCTCTTCACCTGTTCAATAGACGTGGGTTATCTTCCACTGAAAGCTGACTCCTTAGTATTCGGCTAACTACCTTAGTATAGCTATGTTCAAACTAGAACTAACTAGTAGTTCTACTGAACTCCAGTAGAACTCTAAAGAACTCTCTAGAACTTCTAAGAACTCCCCAAGAACTTCCTGTTAACTCTTATTAATATAGGTGGGAGAGTCCATTATCTGAGAAATAGGTGTGTTTCACCATATCATCTAGATTCTTTCATACTATGATAGTTGTCCAACGTGATCCAATATATAGTTCTACACTGTTTTTATTTTTCATTAACGACCTTTCTTACCAGCTCTCAACTTAGAATCGACGTTGACGAGACAACCATTTACACATGCCTCGACGAAAAAAAGCTCATATGGTGCCTCCTATATCTAAATTTACTCGAGCCACAAGATTAGCAACTAGGTCCCACCCCTTTACTGTGAAACCAATAAATTGTAAATGCAAATTCTACCCCCACCAGCTTCTTTTCTCGCACTTTCCGCCTGTGGAATTCCCTTCCATTTATTGCTTTACAGACAGCTACAATCTCCAATAATTTAAATGTAAAGTCAATAGTCATCTCCTATCTCACTAACCTGCATCCTCTCTCTCTCTCATGCTTCTTTCTCCGTCCACTTCACTCTCATCAGTATTCTCATCCTCCTCTTACCCACTTCCTGACAACCCCCCCAATACCTTTACCCACTTCCTGGTACCACCTATAATCTGTTACACTTTCTCATAACTTTCCTCTTATGTAACCTCTTGCAAAACAGTGGCAGTAAAATGCCTTGCTTAGAGCAATATGATTATAAAAAATAAAATTCTATACTTTTATAATGTGGATATAAAGTGGGAGATCAATTCTACATTACAATTAATATAAAAACGGATCCCTCCTTTATGGCCAAATTCATCATTCTCTTACCCACTTCCTGACACCCCATATAACCTGTCACTCTTTCTCATAACTTTCTTCCTATGTAACCCCCCGCAAAACAGTGGCAGTAAAATGCCTTGCTTGCTGCGATATGATTATAAAAAATTTATATATATATATATACAAAAAAAAAACTTTTATAGAAAAATATACATCTTTTGAAGGAAAAATATTACCAACAACGCATTTTGAAGAAAATATTACCATAACACATTTTGAAGGAAAAAAAATTCTCAGCAAAACTTTTTTGAATACAAAACTAGAAGACATTTTCAGTTTTCTAAAATAAAAAAGAGGATAAAAACAAAATATTTTCATTAAAATCTGACTAAACCAACCTTCTCACTATAACCGAACCTTTAAAAAATACTTTAAACCTCCACCTTTTTGGCATTAAATAACACACAGAGGTGTTGATATCCGTTAAACAAAACTCAAATTCAAACTGTTAACCCTCTAGGGCCATTCGTATCATATTTGATACAGTATTTCCCTATAAGGAAACATTTGGTATTTCCCTATAAGGAAATATTTGGTATTCATTGACTGAGCAGTCAGTACTGCTTTCATTTGAAATTTATAAAATATTTCTCTTAAAAAATTTTTCAGGAAAATATTTCTTTCAAGGCTTGTTTTCATACTGTATCAAATATGATACGAATGGCCCTAGAGGGTTAAATATGGATAGCCTTAAAAAATTTTTTTCATCAAAATCTGACTAAATTTACTTTCTCACTATAACCGAACATTAAAAATATACCTTTAAACCCCACCTTTTTGGCATTAAATAACCCACAGAGGTGTTGATATGCCGTTAAACAAAACCCAAACTCATACTCTTACATATGGATAGCCTTAAAAAATGTTTTTCATCAAAATCTGGCTAAATTTACTTTCTCACTATAACCGAACATTAAAAAAATGCCTTAAAACCCCACCTTTTTGGCATTAAATAACCCACAGAGGTGTTGATATGCCGTTAAACAAAACTCACTCATAACTCTATCAACATGGCTGATGCTAACTTCGATTAAAGTGATTCCTTGCGCATGCTCGGACTAACTTTCTCAGTGAAAAGACTATATTGAATCCATTGCTATGTCAGGCACTACAAAAGTCGGTTCACTGTGTTTGGCGAAACAATTTTAAAATTATTAAGCGAAGATTATATTTAATAATGGAAAATTAAAAAGTTTAATATAAATCGTTTTGTCTTCCTATTTTTAGAATAATTTTTTGTGTGTATTTCATGTTTTTTTGTTTATGTATGGTAATTTCTATGTGAAAATTAAAAGGTAATGTTATTCAGAGTTTCCTCCTCTTACCCGAAGAAATTTGTACAATTATGTCACTTGTGATCGCCATATAGTTATCTTTCATCTGACAACCTGTCAACACATTTGTTATACGGTGGACAGGTCAAAAGATTCAACTCTGGGATTAAGAAATAGTTTTATTCTAAATTTCATGCTATAAATAAATAATATTTGTGTAAATAAGATAAATTTAACATTAAATTTGCTAATTTTCCAAAAATAATGCGTCACAGATGTATATTTTATTTTAGCAATATTTCTAAAACCGAAAATTAACTTTTCTATACAACTGTGTCGATCGCTTAATAATGGCCGAATTATTGAAAGATTAAAAAAATATTGAAACATTTTGAATTCCAATCAATATAATTTCTATTCCGAGTATTTTGCTTACTGGAAATAGTAAATTTAATCATTTAGCTTTCTATTAAAACTAAAATGAAAGTTTCAAGAAGTTGCTTTTTAATTTAAAAATTGAATTTAATGTTTAGATATCGAAAATGAGTGTAGGTACCTATATATATAATCCTCTCAAATATTTTGCGGTCATTTTTGACGGGAGAATTACACTCGTATTTACTACTCATAAATGGAAAAGCTTACTACAATTTAGCAACACCCAGTAATTTAAAAAGAATTCTGAATTATTTTTGTTTGGTATAAACATTTCAATTTTCATTAATATGATGTCCATACACAGCATTATCAGAAAAGAGTGGTGACTACAGTAAATTTATAACTTACTGCTAATTTTCTCACATTTCCTCAACAAGCGTCTTCGTAAGTATTGTGGGGACCTACCTACAAATGGACTCGTCCACACCTTTATAATATGGCTACCAACTCACAGAGGAGTAGCCACAGAATGAGTGGATGAGTGAGTCAGGACGCCTGCAAGAGAAAGTACTTGAAGCGTAGGGAACTGGTTAATTTTTCTTTGATTCGGCCTTGTGCTAGACATAACCGAACTCCCTACAGCTTACAAGTTTTATTCTGAATTATCATCAGAAGGTTTTCATCAGAAGGTTGGTTGTCGGCAGGATGGCACGTGTGGAATAGTGTAATAATATATACATTTTGTATTTTAAAATAGAAATTTATTAAAAGAAGGAATAACATTGTTGTAGAAGTTAATGTTCAATTAGAAACATTATTAAGAAGTTAAGGGTAGAGTTCGTACAAAATGTTCCAGTAGTAATTGTTGAAATAGATAAGGAGAAAGTGAAAGAGTACAATGTCTGAGTCGCTTGAAGTTACATTTTAGATGTGTGTCTCTCTTTCGCTCCGAAGTCATTTATATGTCCTTTTGAACTGGATCACCAAGTCCTTCCAAGTCTTACAAGTCGATCCCATTGTTCAAAAATCATTTTAATTAATTTCTTATCCGCTACATACTCTCCGTTTACGTTTGTACTATGTTTCCCGAGAATATCTTATTCAACTTTATAACTGAGTCCCTGTTATCTTTCTATGGCCCTTCGGTCATAAGAAGTAGTTTTGTCACTTAGCTGAGCAGTGCTATTTAAAGCCAAAGTACCTAAAATTCAATAAAATATTAGATTACTTAAAATATTATCCTAAATTTTAAAACTTACTGTGTTGTTAAAAAAAAAACGTATAAACGAAAAAGCGTTCATGTTATACACCCTGATATAAGAGAGTTGTCAGGACCGGATAAAATTATCTTATATCCGGGTTTCTCCTATATTAGGGTATCTTATATCCGAGTTCGTTCTATTTTATATACAGTGTGACCCGGATATAAGAGAGATATCGAGACCGGGTAAAAGTTATCTTATATCGGGTTTTTCTTATATCCGGGTTTGGTCTATTTTATATACATTACCACTGGCTCTAATTTGTGACCAGAGAATATCTATCTTATATCCGGGTTTATCTTATATCAGGGTCTTTTATATCTGGGTTATACTGTATATGTCAATTATTACAGTAATTGTCCCCCTTCAAAAAATTCCAAAACACCTCATTAAAACACACAGCTTGTTAAAAATGCTTTTATGCGATATATTAAATTAAAAGTAATTAATATTTGTTTAAAATTAGATTAATTAAACTTTCACTTAGCTAAACTCCCTCAAATAACATTTTAGAAAAGTATTTTTTTTTTTTTAAGTTTTTTTTTAATAAAGAAAATTACGTTGTACAAACAGATCTGTAAATATGGCTAAAATCAGACATTTTAGTGATTTAAAGAATAATTCCAATCAATTTAAATTCGTTTTGAAATATATCAAAGTATTTTGTTCATTAGTCATAATAAATTTAATATATTAGCGTATAATTAAAACTCAAACTCCAAGAAAGATAAAACAATTTTAAAAATACATTTCAAAAATTGGCTATCGCTTTTCTTTTCTTATTAATATAATTTTTATTCTTAGGAAATTCTATGTTCTTATACAACAAAAACACTTTCTTGTAGATTAGCTTACAACCAAAGTTCAATAAGATTAAACAAGCAACATATTAACGGATATAATAATTCTCACAATAAAGATCGTGTAATATTTGTACCTAATAATATTTTGGATAATAATTAAGAGATACAAATATTAACCTGTTAAAACAAACTTCATTTAACTTCGTCTACATTCTTGTGTGAGTCAACTCGTTGCTAGCTAAAATGTCCGTTGGCGGAAGTAGCACGTGTGGCTGGTTTGAAATCTTTTGAGGCACTAAAAAAAATTGAACTGCTACTAGTTGTTGGTCAGCTAGAGAGAGAAAGGGAAGGAGTGAGAGATGAAGGGATTTCTGGGATAGTAGTTCGTGACCTAGGTGGAAGCACCTGGAGAAGAGGAGGGAGAAGAAGACAAAGTTAATATGTTTAGGTAGCATTATTTCTGACCTCTAGTAAGCGGGTGCTACAATCGATAATATTCGCATCTGGTATAACATTAAATAGTCTCCAAATTATGCAGCACTTATTGAAAATAAACGAAAACCTACATTAAGAACGATATCCGTTAGTTAAAGAAATATGGTTTTAAAAAATTTTTAATCAAGAACGAATCGAATGAAATATTTTAGCAAAATGCAAGTTATGGGGCGAAATATAAACAATATTTTTTCTCGTTAAGTCTTTTGATGTTAAAACTTTTATAGCCGACAATAAAATCTATGCACAATTTTTGCATAGTGTTGAGATAAGAAGAAAAGAAAGGAAATTAAAGACGACAGAGAAAAGGAAACAAAGAAAACATAGACAAAAAATGTTAATAAATAAAAATAGAGCAATCCGAAAAATTAATCAGTTGAAACAACAGAAATAAAAAGAGTCGTTCCCAAAATATTATTAAAATATTTAAGCTTACAACTTCAGCAAAGAAGTCGATATTTAATAAAAATGTATTCCGCTGAGTGGCTAAGATAGCTGTAAATTTTTACCATAGCTAATAAGGTGGAGATGAAAATCGGGAAAAACCCAGTGTTTCGATTGTGTTTATCCTAGGCAGTAGGGAAGTTGGCGCAACACAATCTTCTCATACGGTTTTTCCTGAAGCTGACGCTATGTTGTGATTTTTAAATTTAGTGAAAATGGAAACAAAACGGAAGCTTATACTTTTTGTTCCAATTCGTGAATTTATTTTGCTCCTGCTAAGTTTTGAAAAAATTTTATATAAAATTAACGATTTTTTATTGATTAGGTTTCATTCATTTTTTTTTCATTCGTCATCCGTTACACCCAATGGTGAGTAGGGCAGCAACAAAGCTTCTCCGCCTCTGCCTATCTTGGGCCAGACTAGTCAATGAACCCCAAGAGTACTGCATGGCTTTCATCTCATTCTCCACCGTACTTTTCCATGTCGTTCTTGGTCTTCCCCTCTTTCTTTTGTCATCTGGTGTATAGTGCTGTGCTTATTTATGTAATGAAATGAACATCTGGAGATCAACACAGTACAGCACCAACACCAAGCTCAAGCTATACCAGGGCTGTGTTTGATCTACTCTTCTCTACGGATCTGAGTGCTGGAGAATGACTAAGGCGAATCTCGTCAAACTTCGATCATTTCACACCATATGCCTCCAATGAATAGTGAGAATATTTTCGCCAGAGAAGATCTCCAATGAAGACCTTTTGAATAAATGCGAGCAAGAGAACATGGGCGCCATCATTACAAGAAGGCGGTGGAGATGGATTGGGCATGTGCTCCGGAAAGATCCACAGTCAATCAAAAGAACAGCACTGCACTGGACCCCAGATAGCAAAAGAAAGAGTGGAAGACCAAAAACGACATGGAAAACACCAAGAAAACTGAAATGATGTCATTGAACGTGAACAGGCCTACTCCTGTTAAAGTGAATTGAGAAGGTCTACGTCGCGCAGACAATATCACTTACCTGGGCAGTATCATCAGACCTGAGGGTGGCACTAAAGAAGATATTCAAAGCAGACTGGGCAAGGCCAGGAGTGTGTTTAAAGAAAATGAACATCTGGAGATCAACACAGTACAGCACCAACACCAAACTCAAGCTATACCAGAGCTGTGTTTTATCTACTCTCCTCTACGGATGTGAGTGCTGGAGAATGACTAAGGCGAATCTCGTCAAACTTCGATCATTTCACACCATATGCCTCCGACGAATACTGAGAATATTTTGGTCAGAGAAGATCTCCAATGAAGACCTGTTGAAGAGATGCAAGCAAGAGAACATGGGCACCATCATTACAAGAAGGCGGTGGTGATGGATTGGGCATGTGCTCCGGAAAGTTCCACGGTCAGTCACAAGAACAGCACTGTACTGAACCCCCAACATTTGAATAATTTAATAAAATCACGTTTAAATCTGGTTATAACACATTACACTGAATTTAAACATATGGTTCTGTTAACATTTCGAGCTCTCACGCGGTGTGACGTCATAGAACTGCATTACAAATTTACGAACTGTGTTTGCTATTTGGTAACTGTTATCACTGCTTAGCAAAGTTTTATGACAACACAAGATAAAATCGTCTTTGAAGGTGTATGTTTTTATGTTAACGTCCTGGTAACCTCTCTGAAGATGACACATGTGAGCCGAAAGCTTAGAACCAACTTAATAAAAGATTATCCAAATTTTGGAGAATTTTTGTCTTTATTTTCACCTGAAATTAAAGCCAAAATACGAGGTTTAGAACGGCTCATGATTAAACATAATAGACATTCATTGTCTATTATATATATATATATATATATATATATATATATGTGTGTGTGTGTGTGTGTGTGTGTGTGTGTGTGTGTGTGTTTGAATTAGGATCAGATATGAATCGGAATCTGACAGACTGATAAAATAAAAAAAGAAATCTAAGACATTTATCAGTCTAACATGTTTCCTTTTTATTAAAGCTTCATCAAAGAATGAGATGTGCTTGCCAAATTACCATGCTTCTGGCACAAGACTAAAGGGACTGGTATGAAATCTGTTCATCAGTAATTACCTTTCTTCTACGTAGTTAGATTCATTACCCATTCATTTCTAACAATTGACATTCATATAAGGCGTCTTGACAAAATCCAACGGAGAATCTGTAATGTGATCGATCCCGACTTGGCAGCCCGGCTGCAGTCGCTCTCTCTCACCGGCGTGATGTGGCTTTCCTGTGTCTCTTCTACAAAGACTTTCACGGCTTCTGCTCCAATGAACTGAGCTCACTAGTGACACCTATGTATGAATTTACTCGAGTTACAAGACCAGCAACTAGGTTCCACCCTTTTATAGTGAAACCGATAAAATGTAACCGCAATTTCTCCTCTAACAGCTTCTTTTCTCGCACTTCCCGTCTGTGGAATTCCCTTCCGTATACTTGCTTCCCAGACAGCTACAATCTTCAAGAATTTAAATGTAAAGTCAATAGTCACCTCCTATCTCACTGACTTGCATCCTTTCATAAGCTTTTTTCATCCACTCCACCTCATTACACCCATATTCTCATCCTTCTATTACCTTCTTCCTGAAAACCCCATAACCTGCCGCTCTTTCTCATCACTTTCGCCCTATGTCATTCCCTGCACACCAGTGGCAGTAATACTGCCTTGCTTGGGGTGAAATGGTAAAAAAAAAAGTACCATAAGGATTCATCCTTTAATATTTGGTTCAAACATGCATCAAAATACCACGTGTCACAAGGGAACTAATAATACACCTATGATATACTAGCAGTATAGCCCGGCGTTGCTCGGGTGTAATGAAAGTTTTAAAACTAATCCATGGTCCTGAAGCTCAGACTCTTTGGACGTTGGCATGAAAGACTAAAAAGCAATAGTTGTTTCCAGTTAAAGCGAAACCGTAGATTGAAAGAAAAATAAATGGATGTAAGTCAAATTTTGAAGT
Organism: Ascarosepion bandense; assembly: GCA_037127315.1. Lineage (NCBI taxonomy): Eukaryota > Metazoa > Mollusca > Cephalopoda > Sepiida > Sepiidae > Ascarosepion > Ascarosepion bandense. The sequence goes on from JBBBDQ010000973.1 coordinate 493,815, forward strand.
TTGGTGAGAATCGGATAAAAATTGTGGATTTGTATAAAGGACAGGACATCGAGACAGATAAACAGACACACACGAAAAAACCTTGCCTTTTATATATATATATATATATATATATATATATATATATATATATATATATATATTAGCGATTTTCTGCACTATTGTAAGAACTGCAACCTTGAAACTTCTGAATATCGTTTCTTATGTCTTTGTCTATGAGTGTATCTAATTTGATTAAAATCAAACCACTCCTTCTATAACCCGATTTTTTCGATTATCGATATTCGATATTTATCGGGGGTACCTCGGTGCAAAACCTAGCTAAGAACACTCGCAGACGCTTATATAGTACAACTGTGTAAATTTTCAAGAAAATTTGTTCAGCCGTTTCGGAGTCTATAGGTAACGGACACACGCACACGCAGGCACACACACACACACACACCCACACACACACACACACACACACACACACACACACACACACAGAGTTCCATTTATAAATAAGTTTAGATAGGGAACTCCTTTCCGTATACTTGCTTCATTGATAGATACAATGTCCAAAAATTTAAATGCAACATTTGCCATCTTCTGCCTCCCTAAATGCCACTCCTACACCGAATCATATCAACCTCCCATCCTTTCTTCGGCGTCACCTGTACGCTGTTTTTTTCTCTTTCTGTAACCCCCTGTGCACCAGTGGCAGTCCTGCCTTGCTTGGGGTGAATGATTATAGAACAATATATATATTCAGTTATATTACGAAATGGTATTAATCGATAAATCTTTAAATTTTTTTGTTTGAACATTATTTTTAATGGATACTCGTGTTTGAGTAAATACTCTGTTTTTTTTTCTTTATTATATATATATATATATATATATATATATATATATATATATTAGAGAAAATTTTCAAAATTCAAAGGTGTCGGATGTACATTTCGACATAGGATCTCTAATAGAGATTCTACGTCACGTCAGCGACATTGTTTTGTTCCAAATGGCGAAGGCCCTGGGGTAAAATATGAAATATTTATAAAATATGAACTCCTTTACCAAATCCCTATATATATATATATATATATATTTCTTTAATAACTTTAAATTCATGACTTCCTGTAATGGATAAACTTTAAGATATTACATTTAAATCTATTCCTCCCCTTCCTAAACACCCTGTAACCCCGCCACCAACAGCTCTGTCCTGTTGTACTTTGTGACCGTTGTTAACCTAAAACCCTTCCACACTTTACCCCAGGGCCTTCGCCATTTGGAACAAAACAATGTCGCTGACGTGACGTAGAATCTCTATTAGAGATCCTATGTCAAAATGTACATCCGACACCTTTGAATTTTGAAAATTTTCTCTAATTTATATTGGCTCTGTATTCTTAATACATTGAGCTCTCTACCTGCATCACTTTTTAATGTTAAATTTTTTTTAATATTAATTAGGATCAGGTTCTTGGAATTTACCTTCCTACTCTTCCACTTTGGATTAAAGAAAAACAATATATATATATATATATATATATATATATATATATATATATATATATATATATATATAAAAGATGAAAATATACTAAAAAAATTAGTAAATACTAATATATCTACAATAAAAAATTAAGTTAATCACGTACTACTATAAAACTAGTACATCCGACTCAATTATTCGCAATGGTTCTTCTCCCCCGGTCAGCGATTTGCAAAAACCAACATAGTTTACAAATTCAACTGTCCTTTGGATTAAATTATATTTATGTTGGTTACACCACAAACTCGCTTTCACGACGCTTGACACGACACTTGAACGATAATTCTAACATTTTGGGGCATTTAAAACAACATGCCTGGCCACATACACAATTTCGGAAAACCCTAGTTGAAAACCCAAATATCCTTAATCATGAAAACAATAAACAAAAACTAAAAATTCTCGAAGCCATATACATAAAACAGTTGAAACCTAACCTGAACAAGAAAAACTATGAAATTTCCACAAATATCCTGAAATGCTTATAATTAATAACAGAAGTTATTGGTTTATTCCAATGGCTTCTTATACTTAATATTTCTTGTTTTCACTCTCGCTTGGTCATGTGTGACGTCATGAGCTGATGCAACATTCGCTTCCAGCGTTTTAAATGCACGAGTTTATTGTTGCTTGGAAATTTTCCATGTAAACAAAAACAGTTTGTCATTATGGTTTGTCCTTGTTTATAATATATAATGTAATTTGACATCTTTGAAAATGGTTTATGTAAGCCGAAAGCTTAGATTGGATTATTAAAAAAAACTATGTATCAATATTGAAATTTTCTTTCTTCATTCATGATAATGCTATTAAGCTTATCAGAGAATATGAAAAAAAATTTACATAAAATAAATAGACACCACTTGTCTATATTATTTAATGAAACATGCATTAATATATATATATATATATATATATATATATATATATATATATAATTAAACAGTACATTTAAATATATCCACCGGCTTGAATATTCGAGAAGTCTTGCTGTTATTTTTTGGCAGGATTCGAACCTGCGATTTTTATTACCTGAGAGAAGCCGCCAAATGATCTGACGTGTCTTACAATAGAAGATTTCATGGTTTAACTAACTTAAATAAAGCCGTAAATGTATAATTCGACTTAGTTAAACCACGGAATCTTTCGTGGTCTCACGGTAAGAGAGGTGAGATTTTTTTGAGGTATCTTCCAAGTATATGGGAGTCGCAGGTTCGTATCTTGCTGGAAGATAGATATATTCCTAAAAATTCTTTTCAACTATTCAAGCCGATATGGATATGTATAAATGTACTGTTTAATTATAAAAAAAAAGCAGAGTATCAAATTAAAACTAATGTTCAAACAAATAAATTTAACAAATATACGGCTATAATTTTTCTTATAAAAAAATAACAGGAGAGGGATAAGCCTATTAAATCAAGCAAAATATTCAAATAAACAATTTAAAAGAGAAATTTTAACTGTGTTAGTAAGGTACCGTCCACCCTACGAAAATGAGAATGGCCGCTGTATTCTGCGGTCAGACAGAATCAACGAGCCCCTTCCCTAGTGGTGGGGTCAGTCAGTTAAGCGCCATACGTGATACACGCTTGTACGATCATGTCTCGAAAGAGACATGACTGACTGAGCAGAAGAATTATTCCGCAGTAGGTTGCCATTGCTTTCTGCGGTAGACTGGTTGCCAGCCAAGGCTATAGAACCCAATTTGTCTTATTATTTAACCCATAACTGGAGGGAAAAGACGGATTAATACCTTTCCCAAGGGTATTTGTGCGTAAGTGGATGCAAGGAATTCAACTGGAATTCGAACTCTGCTCCTCGATTTGTCGTTCCGAGTCGATATCCATTGCACCACAACGCACATCCTTAGTAGTGAGGTAGGGGTAAAAAATATGGGGTTTGCAAAAAGTAAAAGGCTGATCCAATCAAAATAAACCAAAAAAAAAAAATCGGTGATGCAGGGACTCTTGGAAAGGATCATAACAAAACAGGGAGCGCAAACGACAGTCACTCACATTAAGTAGGGGTGGCGTCTGTCAGAAATTCACCCGGTTGTAACCTGAAGAGACTAAAAGATGAAAACAAGTTTTGCCCATTTCTCATGAACCACCTTTCGATTAAATTCGTTGAAATCAGTTTTTTCTCTCAGTTCTGATTTTCATCTTGAGCTGTTAATGAAAGAAACCATTCAAATTCCGATTAAAATAGTGTTCGTTTCGTGAGATTCCCTTCAATCACATCATCCACCCCACCATTCTTGCCACGCCTAGCAGCGTGAGAAACACCAATCGTTTCACCCTTTACAACGGAGTGACACGTACGCGAGATCAATGGATACAAGTTATTCGTTATCACCGACTTGCTCACAAAACGGGTGTACGAACGGACAGTGGAAGAAGGTTTGCTCGGCCGTCTCCTTCAACCCATGGTCACGATGCCAAGTCCGCTTTGAAACCCGCGTCCTTGAGAAGCAGTGCATTGCTAGGGAGTCGCCAGGTAAGTAAAAACTTAGGGTTACTCATAGATAATCCAACCGCTAGCGCCCAGGACCAGAAAGAGTGCAACTGATCTGCTGCCATATACGAAATGAAATATGAAAGAAAAAAATTCTGGTATTTTTTTAATTTTAATTTTTTATTTTTGTGCTGTTTGATTTTTATTGGTTAATCTGGGATCACGTGCATTTGACGTAATAAACAAATGTTAGTATAATTTATGGCGTTCTGAATTCAAGAAGAAATGATGCGTCTTTTCAAAGTTCCAAGAAATTAACGGATCCAAGCCTAACTGAAAACGTAAATATTGCTTTTATGTATATCAGTGTATAAAAATTCTAATGTGTCTATGTGGGATTCAAATGATAATGTATATTCGTAAGTGTGTGTGCGTGTATGTCTAGTAAACACTATTTATGATGGGTGGATATCCGTATCTTTATTTGGGAACATTCTTACATAAACATCTGCTGTAGTAGATAAATATACATTACTAAAGTTTTAAAGAATGGATTTAATAAAAGTTGGTAATGTAGTGTAGTTTTTTTACGTGTGTTTATTGTGATATTACCTCATAACCTTACTTATTCAAAACTCTTTTATGCATGTGTGTTACGCTCCATTACTAGAAACCCATAGTCCCTCCTTCTCTTTTGTAACTGCCCCCAGAAAAAAAAAACCACGTGAAAACACCCGCTTCTCTAGCATGATAATATCCGAACCTCCAGATAACCGAATATGGTATCGGAAGTGATTGACTAAACAAGAGCAAATGAATGCCGGTTTCATTTTAACAGATTTTTGGCCGGCAGTGATGATATTTCGTCGACTCCAAGAATCTATCCACGACCAGTATAGCGATACGTGGGCCTACAACCGCCATTAAGGTAAGAAATTTGTTTATCATTGGACTTTTTCTCGTTACTCGATATGGCAACTTGTCAGCTTTCTCTACCCGCGATAGCCTAGAATAACCCGAATCTTGGGAAAATAATGGAAAGATTTATACGACAAATCAAGTTACATTTCAACGGGCCGCTCTGCAAAGTTAGTAGGGATATGAAGATAAAGTACCGACTAATTTGGGCAGGAAATGAAGGGTCAGAGATAAGTGAAACGCTTGTCTTTCGGTCTGACGAGGAAATCAGTAGACAGCTGCATTAATTAATTTGTAGACAGTTACAGTTAATTTTGGGCTTTTGTAAAGTCCAGGCCGAACTTTCGAGTCTTAAGACACGAACTTTTATTATGTTGATAAAATAAAGCGAATACGACGTCGTGGTTGAGGAAATTAGTTTACTCGATCTATTTATATTTAAGTACACCTTGACTACACCGAAATATTTTCTAAAGGGTTGAAGAAAATTGAGTATTTTGTCACTGTTGCTACTATAACGTGAGGCCTACTTCCAGTTTCTACTATAGCGTGAGGCCTACCTCCCGTTTCGATTATAGCGTAAGATCTACGTTCCGTTTCGACTATAGCGTGAGGTCTACGTCTCGTTTCGACTATAGTGTGAGGTCTACGTCCCGTTTCGACTATAACGTGAGGTCTACGTCTCGTTTCGACTATAGCGTGAGGAATACGTCCCGTTTCGACTATAGCGTGAGGTCTACGTCTCGTTTCGACTATAGCATGAGGACTACGTTCCGTTTCGACTATAACGTGAGGTCTACGTCCCGTTTCGACTATAACGTGAGGTCTACGTCTCGTTTCGACTATAGCGTGAGGTCTACGTCCCGTTTCGACTATAGCGTGAGGTCTACGTCTCGTTTCGACTATAGCATGAGGTCTACGTTCCGTTTCGACTATAACGTGAGGTCTACGTCTCGTTTCGATTATAGCGTGAGGTCTACGTCCCGTTTCGACTATAACGTGAGGTCTACGTCTCGTTTCGACTATAGCGTGAGGTCTACATCCCGTTTCGACTATAGCGTGAGGTCTACGTCCCGTTTCGACTATAGCGTGAGGTCTACCTTCTGTTTTGATTATAGCGTGAAGTCTACTGCGGCATTGAACTATAATATATTATTAGCATCATAATATTAGCATCTAACTACGATCGCTCAATTGCCCGAGTACGTGCTCCTGTTGCTGGATTCACATAACGTCGCTGGTGATTCACGTGAGGGAAGGGGCACGCGCTGCACCTGGGTAGATGATATATTGAGGTAGACACGCTATAGTAGCACCGTGTCAACCGTAAAAATAGAAACTGAAGAAACAACAACAAGACAACTAGAAATGATTCGCACCCCTACGAAACCGACCAGTACATCTTCTATGAGCCGTGTCTCTTCGGGATGTAGGCGAGCATGGCCCTCCACTTCTCCCTATCCTTTGTCGCTCTTAATACCCCTTCTCCTGTTATCCCCCTCAATCCCTGTTTCACCATCTATCTACTCAAGTCCATCAAATACATCATACGTTGCTTTCCCTTGACTGTCTTCCTAGTTATCCTCCCCGTTAGCATCAAATTCTCCCAGCCCTCTTTCCTCATTGCATGCTCCAAAACTTCAGCTGTCGTTTCCTGATGTTAAGTATCAGTTTCTTTCTCGTGTTCATCCTCTCTAAAACCTCGTCGTTGCTCACATGCTTTGTCTATGCTATCCTCAGTATCCTTCTGTAGAGTCACATCTCAAGTTTTTCCTTCATCTTTGATGAGATATACGCGATCAAAATAGCAAGAGGAAAGAATAATATAAAAAACTTCAAATTTTGCGGGAGAGGCCGCGAGACGGGACAGTGCCCAGCAAAAGAGAAAACGTGCATGAAATGTAAGAAACTTGGTTAATTCGCATGAGCAAAAGGGGAAGAGACGGTGAGATGAGGACGAAGCCTCGGCACCACAGAAAAAAACAGGCGACGTAACGTATGCACAACGACACAGTAGGGCAGTGGTTGGTTGATTGTTTTGTTTTTATGGCAAATCAACCTCGGCGGGTCATTTATTGCCAAGTAAACTTTATTTATTTATTGCTGGTAATACCTTTTTCTTTCAACAATTTATTGTTGTTTTTGTGTCTAGTAATACTTTTTTTCTTTTCGAGTATCAAGATTCATTGGGATTTGCTCTTTTTTAAGGGCAGGGTCTCCAAGTCCTACCCTGTTATTTAGCCTTCAATATGGCAGTGAATGCAGGACAATATCATCAGAGATGATTGTTGGTTGGTTGCTTTTGTTTTATGGCATATCAACACCTCGGCGGGTCATTTATTGCCAACTAAATATTTATTTATTTATTGCTGGTAATACCTTTTTCTTTCAACAATTTATTGTTGTTTTTATATAAGTTTTGTGTCTAGTAATACTTTTTTTTTTCGAGTATCAAGATTCATTGGGATTTGTTTTTAAGGGCAGGGTCCCCAAGTCCTACCCTGTTATTTAACCCATAACTGGAGGGAAGGGACGGATTAATAAGTGAATGCAGGGTATTTAACTGGAATTCGAACTCGGCTCACTGATTTCTCTTTCGGCGCCGATATCCACTGCACCACAACGCACATCCGTCACTAAACGCTTACAGCACCTGGTATTCCCAAGCGGTCACCCCTCTAAGTACTGACCAGGCTCAACGTTGCTTAAATTCAGTGATCGAGCGAGAACCGGTGTATTCAACGTGATATGGCCGTAAGCCTACTCGGGATGAAATGATTAAAAAATATCATTATCTTTTCATTATGGAAAGTAATGAATACTTTCTAGTAGTAGATCAGTTCAGCAGATGTCCATTTGTAAGACGCATTCGTTCCACCACATCTACAGTTGAAATAAACCAACTGAAGTTGTTATTCGAAGTACAGGGGCCTGCCGGAAATACAGTGACAATAGACCGCAATACATGAATAAAGAATTTACCAATTTTTCAAAGAATGACAATTTTGAACAAAGAACTTCATTACCTCATTATCCCCAATCCAAAGGATTTTTGCCCCGTTGGCTGGAGTTTCAGAATACGCCGACTACACTTCTACGGAGGGGTAACCTCCCTCGCATGAGGCGTCCTGGGTATGACGTAAACTACATCCGAGTCCTTGGTTTGACGATAAACTTCATCCAGCAGCAAGGCCTCTAATTGGGAAGTTTTGAAAAGTATGGAACCACCTCTTAATTGCTGCTGTTTCCAGGTCCACCCTGACCCAGAGTGATAGCACCTGTTAGGATCCCAGGTATGGGCAAATAATTTACCCCCAAACGTGGGTCAAAACGCTATGAAAGTATAAAAATAGATGTTTTAATGAAAATTCCAGCAATATATTTTTGAAGAAAAAATATATACCAGTGATACATCTGACTCTCGATGAAACCCTTTTAACAAAAATACGTAAATGAAACCTGATCTACAAACTGGTTTCTTACAAAGAATACATATCCTATTCATACGAATCTATTGTAAAAATATTGTCTGCATTAAATAACCCATTGAGGTGTTGATATGCCATAAAACAAAACGAAACTAACCAAAGGATTTGAAGAGAGAAATGTGGGAATTCTCAAAAAGCCATTTCTCGAGAAACAAACACATTGTCACCCGTCACTGACAAATACAGAGTGACACACCTATCAACCAAGCATCAACCCCCACAGAACTGCTTAACTGACCATCAATAAGAACACCCCTCGTCACCAAACATCAGCTGGGAGACGAAGATAGTCGAGACCGCCTACAGCAGACTAAGGATCGTGGAATGGAACAATGTGACAGGCAGAATATGGAACAGTATACACCACTGACTGTGGCTCAACAAACCTCTGCTCAAGATGGGAAAACAAAATTGTGGGAACTGTGTAAACATAGACGCCACAAAAGAGTCAATATCTAGAGCATCCACCGCAGGAACCGACAATTCCTCAGACCTGCCAGCAGAGAATCAGTAAGATCTACCCTCAAATGTAGGAGCAACTACACTTTGACAACACTAGATAGTACACTACGCTCATCAGACACCACCACGATGAAAGGAAAGCAGCACCTTGACATATTCTCCACATTCACCTCAAACGAGTCAGTATCCCAATACAATCACACTACGACATGAAGTATTATATATATATATATATATATATATATATATATATATATATATTTCATGTTAAGATAGAAATTTATTAAAAGAATAAAATAACAAGAATTGATAGGAGTTAAAATTTAATTAAGAAACATTATTAAGAAGTTAAGGGTAGATTTCGTAGTAGTAGTTTGTTCGAAAGAGTTTATATGTATGTATGTATGAGCGTTTGTTTGGTAGGAACGTCTTTGAAGAACAAGTGGCAAAAAGAATCAGCACACGAGAAAGAAGGAGAAAGGGGACCATGTGCGACGCGACCTTATGTCCGGGTCATGGTTGAAGTTTCTTCCGTTACATTTTAGTTGTGTGTCTCTCTCGCTGCTCACATCTAACTGACTGACGCTGATCGAAGTGATTTATAGTCATCTAGATTTTTCGCACTGGATCTCTAAATCCTCTTTGGTCTTGCAAATCGCTTCCACTGGTCAAAAAATCAAATTAACATCTACTCGCGAAATCCGATTTCGGCTTTTTCTGTAAGCATGAGGTCAATCCTTTTTCTATGCGGCAAAACCAGGGTTACACACGTCATTGTGAATTTTGTGTAAAAGTGAAGAAGGAAGTTGACTTTAATTCTTAATTTCCTATCTACTACATATAAACATAATAAAAATTAAAATTAAGGTAGTATTTATAAACTCAAAGTTGGGGCCAGTTTGATTCCCTCTGTATTACGAGCATGTTCAAACGGTTGTCACAATGTAGATTTCTTTTATGCTCGTAGGTACGGGGTTCTTTTTTCATTGCGAGATGCCTCCCTGATGTAAGTAATTTTAAATTGCAGCCGATTTATTTGATAAATTCCAGCATATAATGTCGTGTTGGGTTTATTTTTCTTCCTAATTATATCACCGATTTCATGAACGCGATGGTAAAGACCTTAGTATTAAGGATAACTAATTTATTTTAAGCAACTGAAATGTGGTTCTACAGAAGGATGCTGTGAATATCATGGATCGAGCATGTGAGCAATGATGAGGTTTTGGAAATGATGGAAAACAAAAAGGAAATTAATACTGGGCATCAGGAAGAGACAGCTGAAGTTCCTGGGACACGCAATGAGGAAGGAGGGCTTGGAGAATCTGATATTAACAGGCCAGATAGAGGGAAAAGAGACAGGGGAAAGCAACGGATAACATATTTGAAGGACCTAATCAGATGGATGGCGGAACGAGGATTGCATGGTGTAACAGGAAAAGGCGTGCTCAGGGCCATCAGGGATAGGGAGACGTGAAAGCCATGATCGCCTACGTCCTGAAGGGAGGGCACATAGAAGAAGAAGAAGAAGAAGAAGAAGAAGAAGAAGAAGAAGAAGAAGAAGAATTATAAATTGTGTGTTGCCGAAGTTAGGTCTATCGGTGGTGTTTAGGTTTTTTGTTTTTTATTTATGGAAGCTCATTTTACAGCGATAAAGAGGACATGATATGGGTAACGGAAACGTCTAAATATTTTTCTACGTATTTCTTTTCTTCACCATGATATTCTGGCATACATATTCTAATGATTCTTCAGGTAGAATCTTTGACTACACCTGGTTTTATTTTTTTAATTTGGTGGGAATAAAAATCAATTTGATCGTTTTTATTAATGGGGTTACGCCAAATTCTAAAATCTATTTTGTTACATATTAATCAGTCAGTTAAGTGCCATACGTGAAACACGCTTGGGCGATCATGTCTCGAAAGAGACATGACTGACTGGGCAGAAGATTTTCCGGCAGTAGGTTGCCATTGCTTTCGGCGGTAGACTGGTTGCCAGCTAAGGCTATACAACCCAATCTGTCCTGTTATTTAACCCATAACTGGAAGGAAGAGATGGATTAATACCTTTCCCAAGGGTATTTGCGCGTAAGTGAATGCAATGAATTCAACTGGAATTCGAACTCGGCACCCCGAGTTCTCGTTCCGAGCCGATATCCACTGCCCCACAACGCACATAAGATGCCTAAAAAGGGAGAAATGTGTCTATTTCAAATTCATGTGTGAATTCGATGGTGGGTTCAACCTTAATTTTGTTTATTGTTCGTAATATATTTATATCGTGAGTTTATAATAAAAGAACATTATCTTTGTATCTTAGTTAAATGGAGTTCTTAGGTCTTCTTCTTCTATGTGCCGTATCCCTTCAGGACGTAGGAGATCATGGCTCTCCACGTCTCCCTATCTCTTGTGGCTCTTAGTATGTTTGCTCCTGTTACACCTCGCAACCCCCGTTCAGTCATCCACCTGATCAGGCCCTGCAAATATGTTATCCGCTGCCTTCCTCTGTCTCTTTTTCCTTCTATCTGGCCTGTCAGTATCAGGTTCTCCAAGCTCTCTTTCCTCATTGCATGTCCCAGGATCTTCAGTTTTCTCTTCCTGATGCTCACTATTAATTTCCTTTTCGCTGCCATTCTTTCCAGGACCTCATCGTTGCTTGCATGCTCAGTCCACGATATCCGCAGCATCCTTCTGTAGAACCATATTTCCGTTGCTTCAAGTTTTGTCCTCATTTTCGATGATATTGTCCAGTATTCACTGCCGTTTGAAGAACTGACATCGCATAACAATCCAGCACTCCTTTCTTTGTTTCTAGCGAAAGTTTCCTGTGTGTTAGTACTTTACTCAGCTTCTGGAACGCGTCCTTTGCCATGCCAATTCGCCTTCGGATCTCCGTGTCGCACTTTACATCTCCTGGACTCTAAAAATTATAGGAAAAGACAAGTGAAGAAACAATGGGTTGTGATTTATATTTTTTATAATTTTATTAACAGTTAGAAGTTTTTCTTTCGATTTTTTTAGGTGGTTTCGTAATATGTTGAGGTATTTTCTAACGGGTATGTTTATGCGTTATGGTACAGTGGATATCGACTCGGAACGACAAATCGGGGTGCCGAGTTCAAATTCCAGTTAAATTTCTTGCATTGACTTACGCACAAATACCCTTTGGAAAGACTGGACAAAATTAAACAGCTATTTTTGGCTGGGCTATATGGCCCGGAAGACACACGTAAAAAAGGCCTTGTGCCACATTTTGCGATAGTGGGAGGGCAAATAAATACAGAATACCTTTGGGAAAGGCATTAATCCGTCTCTTCCTTCCAGTTATGGGTTAAATAATAAGACAGATTGGGTTCGATGGCCTTGGCTGGCAACCAGTCTATCGTAGAAAGCAATGGCAACCTACTGCGGGATAATCTTCCTGCCCAGTCACGAGACATGATCGCCTAAAGCGTATATCACTTGATTAGGTCTTCTACTGGACATAAAGTGGGGGATTGGTTTTCTATTGTTATAAAGTAAACTATCGCCCGGTTCACACTCCACCCACGTCTATTGAACAGGTGAAGAGGCTCATCCCTTGTTTCCTGTTTAGGATGCGATTTCCGGTTTTCTCTTTTCCAATCTTTTCACTCTTTTCTTTATTTTTTCAATTGGAGTAGATAGACTAAACTATCACCCGGTTCACACTCCACCCACATCTATTGAACAGGGGAAGAGGCTCATCCCTTGTTTGCTGTTTAGGATGCGGTTTCCGGTTTTCTCTTTTCCATTCTTTTTACCCTTACGTAGCCCCCTGAGCATCAGTGGCGTTATCGCCTTGCTTGGGGTGATATGATTAAAAAAAAAAATAAACTGATCCCCCACTAATCACTACTTATTAATATAATACATGTCTTCTCTCTCTAACTATGTGTCACACAACATGACAGATTGGGTTCTATAGCCTTGGCTGGCAACCAGTCTACAGCAGAAAGCAATGGCAACCTACTGCGGGATAATCTTCTTCCCAGCCAGTCATGTCCCTTTCGAGACATGATCGCCCAAAGCGTGTATCACGTATGGCACTTAACTGATATTTGTGTATAGGGATTTGATATCGAAGCTAACTATAACCTTGCTTCCCATGTTTGTGTCTTGCATCCCCCAGATTATGTTATCAGTGTTTAATGTGTATTGGGTTGAGGGTGCCTAAGGACTGCATATTTATTTTGTAATAAATTATAAAAATGTGGTACATAGCCGAAAAATGAGTTGAGTAGAGGGTGGTTTTCGTTAACTATCCTATACTTAGCTAATCCCATTCAAGACCCAATCACTTAACAATTTCTCTATTTACCACAAAACTCATCCGTCACCTTACAACCCTGCATATGCCATAATACCACATATTCACGGGGAACCTAAAAAAGTGTTTAACAAACCCATGAGATAAAAATTTATTTATATAGAATAATTTCTATAGAATATTTATAAAAATTTTAAGATATGAAAATGAGCGGGGGAATATTTATTCTTGTAAAATACAAGAAATGTGGCACAAGGCCAAAAAGTGGGTAGAGGGTGGTTTTTGTTAACTATTCTATACCTTGCTAATCACATTCACGACCCAATCATTCTTAACAATTTCTCCATTTACCACAAAAACTGATCCGTCATCTTACAATCCTACATATGCCATAATACCACATATTCACGGGTGAACCTAAAAAAAGGGGTAACAAACCCATGAGATATTTTTTTTTTATATATAGAATAATTTCTATAAAATATATATATAAGAATATAAATATATGAAAATGAGCGGGGGAGGGGATGAATAACCCAAAAACAAACTAAAAATATAACAAAATATTCAAATGTTAGTAAAACCCGACCACCACCCACCAAAAAAAAATCAAGAGTAGCTGCTCTATTCCGATGGTGCCTAAGGACTGAGTTAAGACTTTTGCAGTAGGTTTAATTAATTCGCGAGGTGCACTGTTGATTCCAGACATAATGGACCTGAAGGTTATGTTGGATTTGTGTGTTTCGGGTGAAGCCATTTTGCGTAGGTTTAGTAGGGTGATATCCTATTAGTCAAGTCCAGGATTTGTTTCCATTTTTTAACAATTTCTTGACAGATTCGTTGAATTTTTATATGAGTATATTTATTGCTTGTTCGGCGGATTTTATGTAAGTATTGCCGTCATTTAAGAGGTGTTCTAATTTTTTAATGTAGATGTTAGTATTCATTAGGTCGATTCCGCCTTCTTTATCTGACTTTATGATTATCTTTTTATTCATGTGTAGCGAACAAAATGTCAAATTACCTCGTCAAACTAAACGACAGTGTGTTGCATATATTCTGCGACGGAAAATGTGGCAAAGAAGAAAAAAAACTAAATAAAATTAATAGTACAAAAAGAGCTGCTATGAGTATGAGAAGTTATGCTAATGAATTTTTCCTCTTTGTCTGGCGTGACCAATCAGAAAAAATCGCTCGGGGAATATAAGCTGTTAATTGGCCGGTGGGGGGGGGGGGGTGAAGGTTACCACGAGATGATGATGATGATGATCCAGGTCGGGATTCCCAATTTCCCCAGTTTTTATTTTTGTCCCGTTTTATCTAGTCTGGGTCGGGATTATATTCTCTCCATCCATTTTATTTTCTCCTCTCCACTCCCTGTAGAAATAGTGCCTCTTGATTTTGTCCTATGAGCAGAATACAGCAGCCTCTTTGTTTTGTGGGTTGGTTGGGTCCAACTAACATTATGATTTCTGTTTGTAGCTTTTGTTTAAAAAAAATTTTTGTTTTGGGAATTTATGTCATGCCCCTCCCCACATATCATTTAATTATTTAGTTTTAAATATATTTTTGTATCTATTATTTACAATAAAATGTTTATATTCTTTTCGTTTTTTTAGGTCCCTGGTATGTTTGGGGTGTTTTGGGGTATGAAGGATTGACTGCTGATGGACATGTTCTTGTGGTGGATGAGAAAATTGTAAAGTATTTTTGGGTCGTGAGTCGGATTAGCTAGGAATAGGATAGGTACTGAAGACCGACCTGAGTTTCCCCTCCCCGCAAATCGGCCTTGTACCACAATTGTATTATATACAATAAATAAAGAGATGGTGTAATGGTTAGCAAGCTTGTCTCGGTAGAATCATTACAATTGCGTAATGATGAGTTCGATCCTCACTGGGTGTCTCATACTTTCGGCCTGTACCACATCTATGCTATGCTTAGAAAATCATCTTATCAGGCCAGTTTTGATTTTTACAGCTTGGTGAGGAGAAAGTGTGTTTAGGCAATTGCGTGGGGAAGATTGGATTTCTGACCCCGATTTGTGTTACTACGTTGCCTGCTAAACTGTTCACAACATATTTTCGATTGAACTTAGTGTTGGCACACGGATATCTTACATCATTTTACTGCTAGTAGATATCTCCTGGGTAGTATAGTATTTTGGTATTTATAAGGGTGATTGCTATGATACCTTATATGCAACGTTTTCCCCATTCAGAGTAATCGGATCTATGGTTTTTGTCATGGTGGTAAGAGTTTTTCTTAATCTAGCTGAGTCTTAAAGCCTGCATTTCAGCGTTTAGAAAGATTCTGGTTACCTATCTCTTTCCATCTTTTGTGGGTGCAAAAGTTGTAAAGCAGGGCCCCCGCAGACACCGCAATTGCGGGGGGCGCAAGTTCCCTAGGGGCTACAAGGCTCCGAGAAGCCGCAAGGCTCTTTTTGGCTCCGCAGATTTATTGTAATGAAAAAAAAAATTATGATATTTGTATGTTGAAATATATATATCTATCAACCCGTCTTTCTCTCTCTCTCTATCATATATATATATATATATATATATATATATATATATATATATATATATATATATAATATTTGATAGAAGCCTTCCGGGCCCAAAGAGGATGCAAAGCATTTGTCATTTTAAAAAAAATGAACTTGAGAGAGAAATAGATTATAGATATCTGTTTCAACATACAAGAACGTAACTGGTACATTCAAACTTTCGGAATGTCGTGAAACGTTTAAGAAAATTTAGCGACAGCGTAGTTTATAACCGAATGTGAGTACTATGACCGCAACCGAAATATGAATACATCCGAATATGAATACTATGACCGCAAAAACTCGATCAAAAACACAATTAACTCCTATTCTGCGTAAAAATAAAATAAAATAAAAAAATAAGATAAAGGATTTCTTTGGAAAAACTTTTAGAAAATTGAGAGCCAAAACGTACTGAAATGGCTATAAAAATAGCTAGAAAATACCAAAAAGTAGCTAAAAGTTGTGAAACCGTTAGCTTCAAAACCCCAATTCTGCGATTTGTTCTGTTTTTTCATTATCACCGAATATCTGCGTTCCGAGAGTATGTCATTTTGTTTAAAGTACCATTTATTGTGGGTTCAGTATGTTTAAGTGGGGGTGCGAGTTGAATTCTGCGGGTGAGGGGCCGCGATGTTCCTAAGCACGGCACTGTTATAAAGCTTGTGTTTTAGATTTATTTTTTTGTTGTTTATATATGATATCGTTTGTCGCAAGCTTTTGGCTCTGGAGTGAGGAAGGATGCTGCCTTATCATTAGCTTTTCTTAGTGTTTGGGTCTCTCTGTGCATGTAAGGAGGTAGACGTGGATGTATTTGTGGAATACCTGCATGCTGGAAATTCTCCTCAGTCGTTCCTGTCTTTAAGAACTGTGGTGAACCCTCGGACCCATCCAACTATCGCCCTATCAGTCTTCTACCAATATTCGGGAAAGTGTTCGAGGCTATAATAAATGCTGAAATAGTTCATCATCTCACCGCCCACAAACTGTTCTCCGACAGGCAATATGGATTCCGATTTGACAGGTCCACAGCCGACCTGCTAACTACTGTAACGGAGTACATGCTACAGGCCCTTGATGAGTCTGACGAGGCTCGCGCGGTTGCTCTGGATATCTCCAAGGCTTTCGACAGGGTTTGGCACCCTGGCCTCCTATGCAAACTACGCGGTTATGGTATTACCGGTCGCCTGCTTGACCTAATCCAATCTTTCTTAAATAACCGCAAAATGAAGGTCGTTCTGAATGGGCGTGCCTCTTCGTCCTACAGCACGAATGCTGGTGTCCCACAAGGCTCTATCCTGGGCCCAACGCTCTTCCTTATTTTCATCAACGACCTCCCAGATGAGATCAAGTCCCAAGTAGGCATCTACGCAGATGACACTACAATATACTCCCGCTCCAGTAAGAAACCTGTCGTGGCGGACAGACATAATCTCGCTGCTGACCTTGAGCGGGATCTACACTCTGTGGTGAACTGGGGCAAGAAGTGGCTTGTCAACTTCAATTCATCTAAGACCAAGCTGTTGTCTGTCAACCATTACAGGCAACCTCTTCTGCCTCCCATAAGCATGGACCAGATGATTCTCCCGGAGAGTAATACACTACGCCTCCTCCGACTTACCCTGTCCTCAGACCTCAAATGGAAGCACTATATTGAATCCATAGCAAAATCTACTGCTAAGAAGATTGGGTCACTATGTCGATCCAGGATGTTTTTTCCACCTGAATCCATCCTGCATATATACAAGTCAACCATCCGTCCGTGCATGGAGTACTGCTGCCATTTATGGTCAGGTGCCCCTGCCGTTCTCCTCAGTGTTCTTGACAAGCTCCAAAGGAGAGTCTGTAATGTGATAGGTACTGATCTGGCGACTCGTCTGCAGCCACTTTCCCATCGTCGAAATGTGGCCTCCCTCTGTCTCTTCTATAAATACTTTCATGGCTTCTGCTCGGATGAGCTTAAGTCACTGATGCCTCCTCAACAGGTGTTTACCCGTTCAACCAGACTGGCAACTGGGTCCCACCCATTCATAGTCAGGGTAGCCAAACGCAGACGACAATTCTACTCCTGCAGCTTCCTCTCTCGCACTTCCCGCCTGTGGAACTCACTCCCGTATTCTTGCTTTCCTGACGGCTACGACCTCCAGAAATTTAAAAGCAAAGTTAATACTCACCTACTAACCACTGGCCTCTAGCTCTCTCCCCTCCCCTGTATAACCTTCCCTTTCTCTCCGCCCATGTATCTGTCATTGCACCTGCTTTCTCAGCTTTCTATTGTTCCTTTCTAACTAGCTTGTACTCCTCACTCTTTTCTAATTAATCTTTTTACATTTATGTAACCCCCTGCACATCAGTGGCGTTTCTGCCTTGCTCGGGGTGAAATGATTAAAAAAAAAAAAAAAAAAAAACTTTCCTTGTTATAATTTTCGTTTCTAGACGTAGATTATGAAGAAATTGTCGAATTTCACTGCTTCTGCTCCGATGAACTTAGCTCACTGGTGTCCTCTATGTATGAATTTACACGAGCTACTAGATTAGCAACTAGATCCCACCCTTTTACAGTGAAAGCTATAAAATGTAACCGCAATTTCTACTCTAATAGCTTCTTTTCTCGCACTTCCCGCCTGTGGAATGTCCTTCCATATATTATTCCTTGACAGCTATAATCCCCATGAATTTAAATGTAAGGTCAATAGACATCTCCTATCTCACTAACTCGCATCCTTTCTCTCAAACTCTTTTATTCATCCACTCCACCCCCATTACACCCGTATTCTCATCCGTCTATTACCCTCCTCCTGACATCCCCTATAACTAACCCCTCTTTCTCATCACTTTCCCCTATGTAACCCCCTGCACAAAAGTGGCAGTAAAATGCCTTGCTTTTGGGTGAAATGATTTTAAAAAGTGTTTTGCATGTCTAGGCGCTTTCGACTATACCTTTTGCCATCATCAGTATTGATTTTATTACTTCTAACTGGATGAATGAGCTGTTTCAGGTGTACATCTAGAATAACAACTTTTTTTCCAGACATGGCCAGCATACTGTGGTCGTGTTCATAGTTGATATTGTTTGTATTTTTTTTTTAATAATGCTTTCATTATTTTTTACCATTTAAATGTGAAAAAGCCTATTATATTTCTATTATTAACGAGTGTACTGGAGATAGTTTGGTAAGTTTTCATTTAAGTTTAAACTAGACCTATTTCAGAGAAATGTAACGCGAGTCTTGTTAGGCATATTGTAATATACAGTATTCACATTATTCGGACTATTATCTTTTTTGTCACTTTTACGATGTTTCAGCCGTTGTACGCTCCGGCCTTCTTCAGGTGCTAGGTATTTTGTACCGAACCCTTTATTACAATCACTGGGGTATATGATCTTCATTCCTTGCGTAGTAGAGCCTCTTCAGGTAGTCATGAGTTATCTCCCTCTAACCCTGCAAGTTACTTGTTCACCACTGCTGCAGCCTGGTAATGAACTCACAACTCTTTGGGTCAAGTCACAGGAACTAACCAACGACTATATCCACTGTCCTTATGGACACATGGCCCAGCGGATATAGCACCTGAAGAATGCCGGGGCATACAACGGCCGAAACGTCGTACAAATGGCAACAAATATGAGGACAATAGTCCGAATAATGTAAATACTGTAAATAATACCTCATCTCAGAAATATAGACAAATAGAATGATCTATTATTAAACGTCGTACAAATGGCAACAAAGATGAGGACAATAGTCCGAATAATGTAAATACTGTAAATACTGCCTCAACTCGGAAATATAGACAAATAGAATGATCTATTATTAAACGTCGTACAAATGGCAACAAAGATGAGGACAGTAGATGATCCCACTTATTATAATTGAGAGAGACAGAGAAAGAAAAGGGAGAGAGAGAGAGAGAGAGAAATAATATTTATGAGCGTTCTTAAATTCAAAAATTATGAAAACGTAAGGATCTATGTCTTGAGCCGATCCCTGAACGAAGAAACCTCTTGCACAATCTGTCGTCAGATCTTCCTCTGTGCTTTAAGCCATTGAATCCGTACAATACTCGGTATATTTAATCTAATTGCTGAAAAGAATCAATCACACTGTCTGACGTAAAGGTTTCTGAATCGTATCTTAGTTGTGACATTAGGGCCAACAGTTTGGAACATCCTGTGAGGATCGAACTCACAACCCAGTCGCAATTGATTCCGAGCGACAAGCTTGTTAACCATTACACCACGTCCAAGGACCCGCTTGGCTGCCATGTTGGTGGAATAACACCTTGTACCAGACATTGCTTGCTCTTCATTCATAACATCTTCTAGCGATGGTGAAATCGTTATATTTGTCCAAAATGTTCAGAGATCGCTTTTAGTAGGTTAAGAATCGTCGTCTAAATGGCGAATGATCTGAAATCAGAGAGGTGCATGGCACCGTACCGTGTCCCAGTCTTTTGTTTGTTCGAAGAATTCTACTAATTTCGAAAAGACCATTATTGTCTGTCACGGCTCGATGTAATGGGTGGCATTCCTTTTGTGAGACGACATGCGAGGCGGATTTGTTTTTGAGTTTATCTTCTCGCCTTTGCTTAAAGAGGCAGAACCTACAAAATCACAGGTTTTTCTTCTCTTAGACCGATCGCCAACCAAGGCTATAGGGCACAATCTGTCTTTCTATTTATCTATAGATAGGGGAAAGATATGGCTTCATACCTTTCCCTATTAGCATAGGTTGATGCAATGAACTCGATCAGAATTCGAACTCAACGATTCCTCAGTCCGAGTCGTTATCCATTATTCTACCGTACCTGCGTTAAGAATCCATATTTTTCTTTTCTTTTTTTTTCCCCATTAAACTCTTCCTTAAAAAACATACTTTCTTTTGAATTAAAACAGCCTTAGACGGGTTTGGCGTGGACAGTGGATAACGGCTTGGAACGAGAAATCGGAGAGCCGAGTTCGAATACGAGCTGAATTCAATGCGTTCACTTACGCGCAAATACTCTTGGGAAAGGTATTAATCCGTCTTTTTCCTCCAGCTATGGGTTAAATAACAAGACAGATTGGGTTCTATAGCGCAGAAAGTAATGAAGACATACTGCGAGAAAATCTTCTTTCAAGTCAGTCATGATCGCCCAAATGTGTATCCCGTGTGGCACTTAACTGACTAACCTAAGAAGCCAGGTGCAAAGAAATGTGATCTCCACTGAACAATCAGTTTGATGAGCCACATAACAAAACTCATCACCTGGATTCCGATGAACAGGGCGCGCAGAAGTATCGGCCCAGATATAGGACAAGAACAGTGTGGCATTCTTAAAGACACCAGAACAAAGAACGCGATATTCGTGCTTAGAATGTTGTCAAAAAGAGCAATAAAAAATGCAGAAGAATCTGCACATGCGCTTTATGGACTATAGACAAAGGCGTTTGATAAAGTACGCTACGAAGACTTGTTCGAGATGCTTCTGGAAAAATATTAGGATAATCAAAAATCTATATTGGCAGCAAAGCACTTGCATACGAATAGAAAATGATTGGTTGGTTGTTTTGTTTTTATGGCAAATCAACCTCGGCGGGTCATTTATTGCCAAATAAATTTTTATTTATTTATTGCTGGTAATACCTTTTTCTTTCAACAATTTATTGTTGTTTTTATATAAGTTTTTGTGTCTAGTAATACTTTTTTCTTTTTCGAGTATTAAGATTCATTAGGATTGGTTTTTAAGGGCAGTGTCCCCAAGTCCTACCCTTGTTATTTAACCCATAACTGAGGGGAAGGGACGGATTAATACCCTTCCCAAGGGTACCAGTGCTTAAGTGAATGCAGGGTATTCAACTGGAATTCGAACTCGGCTCTCCGATTTCTCTTTCTGAGCCGATATCCAGTGCACCACGACGCACATCCGTCATTAAACGCTTAAAGCACCTGGTATTCCCAAGCGTTCACTCATCTAAGTACTGAACAGGCTCAACGTTGCTTAACTTCGGTGATCGAGCGAGAACCGGTGTATTCAACGTGATCGGCCATAAGCAATAGAAAATGAATTCAGCAGTTATACAAAAACAGAAAGGAGCGTAAGACAAGGGTGTGTCTTCTCCCCGGATCTATTCAACCTGGACATCGAAACAATTCTGAGAGAGTTAGAATCCTTGCAAGGATTCGTCATTGGCGGCCACAATCTCAACAATATAAAGTACGCAGATGACACAGTGCGTATAGCAGACAAGGAACGGAAAATGCAGGACCCCCTACAGAAGGTAGCAAGAGAAAGCGATAAAAAACGACTGAGCATAAACTTTAAGAAAAATTAATGCATTGTCATCAGCAAAAAAAAAAAAAAAGACCCCGAAATGCCAGCTACAGGTCGGGAAAACTCAAATAAAACAGGTAAAGAAATTTAAATAACTGCGAAGTGTTCTGACAGAAGATAGAAGGTGCGACACTGAGATCCTAAGATGCATTGGTCTAGCCAGGGACGCATTTCAAAAACTAAACTGAGTACTTGGAAACAAAGAAAATAATGCTAGACTGCTATGTGATATATTTTTTTTTTTATAAGCGTTTCACCCCGAGCAAGGCATGTTACTGCCACTACTGCGCAGGGGGCTACGTAGAGTGGAGAAAGGATGATTAAATATAGGAAATGTCAGAGGGTGGGTGATAGGCGGGTAAGGATACCGAGAATGAGGGTTGGGTAGATGAGAGTGTTCTGAGAATAGTTGGGAGTTAGTGTGATAGGAGGTGTCTATTGACCCTACATTTAAACACCTGGAGATTGTAACTGTCGGGAAAGCAGACCTGTGGAAGGGAGTTCCACAGGCGGGAAGCGCGAGAAAAGAAGCTGTTGGAGTAGAATTTACGGTTACATCTTATTTGTTTAACTGTAAAAGGGTGGGACCTAGTTGCTAATCTAGTATCTCGTGTAAATTCGTGCTTAGGCAGCACCAGTGATCTAAGCTTATCTGAGCAGAAGCCATGAAAGTACTTGTAGAAGAGGCACAGGGAAGCCACATCACGCCGGTATGCCCTTCTATATGGCAGTGAATGTTGAAGGGGGGAAAATTCTCGCAGCAACAAATGTGGTTCTACAGAAAGATGCTGAGGATACTATGGCCTGAGCACTTGAACAACGACAAGAGTATGTAAACGAGAAGTAAACTTATACTTAGCATCAAGAAGAGACAGCTGAAGTTTCTTGGAGACGAAATGAGGAGGGAGGGTTTGGAGAATCTAATACTTACAGGGCAAATAGAGAGAGAGAGAGAGACGGGAAAGTGGCGTGAGGCATATTTGATGGGCTTGATCAATTAGATGGTGGAGCGGGGTCTGGGAGAGATACCAAAAGGAAAAATATTAAGAGTTAAAACGGACATTGGCGCGTAGAAGTCCATGTTCGCCTACGTCCTAAAGGGACACGGCACATAGAGAAGAGTAGAATTAATCCTGTCCTAGAATGTGTTGATTATTATTATTTTATCATTTCACCCCAAGCAAGGCAGTTTCACCGCTACGCGTTCACAGGGGTTAAATAGAAAGAGGGGCAGGTTGTAGGATGTGTCAGGAAGTGGGCAACAGAAGGATGAGGATACTAGTGTGTAATATTTTATTTTATTTTATTTTTCTTGAATAATGTGTTTATTTAAGGTATTTTTCGCATGAATTAAAATTACGTTTACTAGTAATATCCTAAATTTGAGGTGTATCTGGTTAATCTTTTGGATTTGTAGAAACTTGTGGTTTGGGGCAAAACTAACCCTAGTGCAGACTATTCTATGTTCAATTTCTTTCTGTCTTGTTTGGAACCATGGATGATATCTATATAAAAAGTATCTAACAAGGTTGTTTAAGAACTTAACTCATTTTCTGGTTCATCTTTCGGATTTGTAGAAACTTGTGGTTTGGGGAAAAACTACCACTGGCGAAAACTATTCTATTTTCAATTTCTTTCTCTCCTATACTAAATTTGTCATAATATATCTATACACCGATTTATTTAAAGTGTTTAGTATTTACTAATCTGTCTTACGAACTTATCACCCCCATTTCTTTTAGGAGTTGACCTGTGGGCAGACCAATTCCCTTCGAACGATAGATAAAATCGCAAAAACTTCTCCACTTCTATTTTTAGGTCGCCTGTGTTGCCCATTTCAAAAAGTAATTTTAATATTTTTATTTTATTTTTCTTGAATAATGTGTTTTTCCAATGTATTTTTCGTATGAATTAAAATTACATTTACTGGCAATATTGTAAATTTGAAGTATATTTGCCTCTTCTGTAAACCTGTCTGTATCCATGGCGTGTTAAAATTTTCAGCTATACGGTCTTCAGAATATTTTCTTTTCCCTTTTTTTATTTATTTGATTGGCAGAGAGTGCCATAGAAATACCAAGAGAAAAGAGTTGTACATATATATATATATATATATATATATATATATATATATATATATATATATATTCCTTACTAATCGTATTCCTGGATTACTAACCTACGTTCCAGTTTGTATATTTACGTTCAATATAACCTATTTTACTATCTCAAATATCTGTTTTGTTGTACATTATTTCGTGTGTTTCCTCACCCGGATCCACAACAGTGTTTATCCAAGATAATTTTTCATACGAGTTAAAATTACGTTTGTTGGCAATATCCTAGATTTAAAGTGTATTTACCTCATCTGTAGGCTTATCGGATGTGCGTTGTGGCGCAGTGGATATCCGCTCGGAAACGAGAAATCGGGTAGCCGAGTTCGAATTCCAGTTGAATTCATTGCTTTCACTTACGCGCAAATATCCTTGGGAAAGGTATTAATCCGTCTCTTCCCTCCAGTTATGGGTTAAATAACAGGACAGATTGGGTTCTATAGCCTTGGTCAGCAACCAGTCTACCGCAGAGACATGATCGCCCAAGCGTGTATCACGTATGGCACTTAACTGACTGTAGGCTTATCTGTATCCAAGGCGTGTTAAAATTTTCGGCTATACGGTCTTCAAGATATTTTCTTTTTCTCTTTATTTTTCAATTTATTTGTTTGTTCTTTGAAAAATATAAAACAATTCTTTGTCTAATCTGTCTTGCGATTTTACCACCCCATCTCTCTTTGGATTTGACCTGTAGGTAGACTATTCCTTGTAATATTTACAAAAAATATTTGTGTCTGCCGGCTTCTTAACGAATTTATGAACACATCACGCGTGTTGTTGCTGAGTGTCGTCAAATTAAAATCAAGACGAACAGTAGAAATTTCAACGCAATAAAACAAACATGAGGCAATTGTTATTCATCTATTTAAAGACACGTTCTGGGATCTCGTGGAAAAAATAAAAGAGCTGGAAATCTATATTGAAAAATTTCGCTTTTCATATCGGGAGTTTTGCTAGATATCATTTAAAACATTCTATTTGTATAAGAAAACCATTTTTTCAATTATACTTCATGGAAAACGGCTTTAAAATTTATTTTAAAAAGAAATAACCAATTTTTTGAAATTTTTGAACTTGCGCCGGTAATATCATTTTCTTTTGAGTATAAGTTGCCGACGATGCGTGAAATCTCTCTTAGGGATTTCATGTAGAAATGATAATACAACGGTTTTGAACTTCTAAATTTATTTTATATATATATATATATATATATATATATATATATATATATATATATATAGTTATGGACAGAACAATTCGTTATTCGCCCCCACTGAATATTTACACATTTTCTAAGGAAATGCGAAAGTACTTATTGAATTTAGTACTCTAAAATGTACTAAATTGTAGTAAATTGTACTAAATTGAATACTTACTGAATTTTGCATAAATATTTTATTCTGTATTTAGTTTTGAATAATTCGGAAAATTTTTCGAAGTTCGATCTGTTATATTCATAATGATAATTTTTTTCTAAAAATTGGTGCAGTACCATATTATTGCCCCCCGCCTCATAGAAAATATGAAATAATATTGATCTCTGAAAACTGTAGTGTTGTTTCTCCTTAATTTGGCATATGGTACATATCCCCTTGAAAATGAAATAGTATTAAACAGATTCTTTAAATAACTGAAAGGTAATGAAGAAGACCATATGTGAGCGTCGCGTACCACCATAACTCATTCGTTTTACAACCATGGCAAAGATGGCTGAACTTAACCAAAAGCTCCGAATGAAGAGAGTGTAAAATAAAGGTGATGGATATACAACCATTTTCAAGCGTTTACATTTTCCGTAGTATTATCAAGAAGTACAACGAGTCTCATAGTGTTGAGAATAAATTAAAGACTAACAGAAAACGGTTAATTTTTGAGTGGATGGTAAAGAAAATTGTTAGTGATATTTCGAAGAATCCTCACTTAAGGACAGAGGACATTGTCAATGATGTAAAGCTATCAGGGTTGAATGTATCGATGATGACAGTCACTAGATGCTTTTATCGAACAGTAAATTTCCTTTGCTTAAGACTAAACTCCTAAAATGCATATAAAAAGCCATCTAGAATAGAGGAGTAGATATTGGAACTCTGTTTTATGTTCAGATGAAGATAAACTAGAATTATTTGGTCACATGAATTTCTGTTATGTATGGAGAAAAGCGACTGAATCTCACAAACCAATAAATGCCCTCCCTATAATTATAACATGATGGTGCAAGTATTCTGCTCACGGGTTGTTTTGCCGCTTCTGAACAAAGAGAGCTAGTGAGAGTATAGGGCATCATAGTTCAGTCAGTTATTTAAGTGTCATACGTGATACACGCTTGGGCGATCATGTCTCGAAAGTTACAGAAATTCACGACGATTAAATATTAAATTTCTACTTAAATACGAGTCTCCATCAAAAATAATGTTCAAATAAATAATTTCAAATTGTCATTTGTTTAAACAAAACATTTCGTTAATCTTCGTGAATTTCCGTAACATTCTATTTTTAAATTTGGGGACATCACGATGCATTTCAGTGCAGAGATGGTTATTTACGTAGAATCAAAAATTGTGTTATATAGGCTTGATTTGACTTCGTTTAGACTGTTGGTCATACGTGGTCGAGAGGTCTAAGATACGCCAGATCAATTGTTGTCTTCCCCTATGTTAATAGGGGTCGCAGGTTCGAATCTTGCCGAACGGCACACATTTTCGTAACAAAATTCATCGTAAATAATCAGGTCGGTAGAAATAAATATATATTGATTATAAACAGAATATCTACTTAAATATGAATATCGATAAAAAATAATGTTCAAAAAATAATTATATATATATATATATATATATATATAGTAAAAAAATGAAAAATGAAAAGTTCGGAAACTTTCCGATTTCAAGTGAGTGGTCTTTATGAGAAATCGGAGAGCCGAGTTCGAATTCCAATCGGGTTTGGGACATACGCGCAAATACTCTTGGTAAAGGTATGAATCCCTCTCCCCCGTAAGACTGAAAGAAATAGAGAAAACCTTGAGGAGAAAAAGGAAAATTATGATACTAGACTAGATACACAGAGACAAAGATGACAACCCTGAATTTCTATTTTGAAGCTCACAGTTGAGAGAAAAGCAAGAAGCTGGATGACGGTTAGTATAGAACATACGCATATATTTAGCAATTTCAACAGGAAAATGAGCAAATATTCCTGGGTATGACGATAAACCTGCATTCGGCAGCAAACTCTCTAATCCGGATTTTGGAGGTTTTGAGTTGCATGGAACCACTTCTTAATTGTTGTTGTTCCTACGTGCCCTCTGACCTCGGATGGTAGCACCTCTTAGGGTCCCAGCCATGAACAAATAGTGAATCCCCCCCAAGCAAAAACAGAACACTATGAAAGTATAAAAATACATTTAATTCCGTGCATGGAATACTGCTGCCATATATGGTTAGGCGCCCCTGCTGTTCATCTCAGTGTTCTCGACAGGCTCCAAAGGAGAATCAGTAATGTGATAGGTACCGACTTGGCGGCTTGACTACAGCCACTTCGCCACCGACGGGATGTGGCTTCCCTTTGTCTGTTCTATAAATACTTTCATGGCTTCTGCTCCAACGAATTTAAGTCACTGGTGCCTCTGCAACAGGTGTTTACTCGTGCAACCAGATTGGCAACTGGGTCCCACCCATTCACAGTTAGATTAATCAAATGCAGACGACAATTCTACTCCTGCAACTTCTTCTCTCGCACTTCCCGCCTGTAGAACTCGCTTTCCTGACGGCTACAACCTCCAGGAATTTAAATGCAATGTCAATACTCATCTATTAACCACTTGACTCTAGTTCTTTCACCACCCCGTATATCCTTTCCTTTCCTTTCTCTCTACCTTTGTAACTGTCATCACACCTGTATTCCCATCCTTCTCTTGATCCTTTCTAACTGGTTCGTCTTACTCTTCACTCTCTTCTACTTAATCTTTTAACTCTTATGTAACCCCCTGCACATCAGTGGCATTACCGCCTTGCTCGCGGTGATACGATTAAAAAAAATTATAGAAAAATGACCAACAATACATTTTATTAAAAAATGTATATTTTACCTGTAGTTGAAGGCGTGCAATTGCGTTCAAAATATTTCGATTTCGGCATTAACCCGTACAGGTTGATATGCCGCTAAACAAAATTAAGTAACCAACTAAAATGATGAGACCTATATGCCAATCTAATACTGCGCTTAAATACTTGCGAAAATATCATTTTAGAGATAACAGAAACAAAAGAACATTTATACTTAGCATCAGAAAAGATAAGAGCCGAACTATCTCGAGTACATAACGAGGAAAGAGGACTTAGAGAATGTGACACTCACAGTGCATACAGAAGTGGAGATAGATAGATAGATAGATAGATAGATAGATAGATAGATAGATAGATAGATAAGGAATACTTTATCAAACAAGCGCTGGAAAATGGTTGACACACCACTAAGACAGATAGTAACAAGAGCAAGAAAAAACAAGAAATAGTGGAGTGCCATGTCTTTACAGGTTCGCCAATCATTCGGCTAACACTTCTTCTCGTTCTTCTGAACAGGAGCGGCTGTTTATCCCTTGTTTCCTGTTTAGAATTAGGCTCCCGTTTTCTTCTAATGTCTTCTCTTTCTCTTTTACTTTTAGTCGACCCCAGCGTCTTAGTGGCATTATCGACTTGCTTGGGGTGAATTGGTTAAAAACGTTGCCTGAATTTTTGAGAAGTAATGTCATAATGTTTTTATTATCTTATCTTTCATCTTAAAACAATTATTTTGCAATTATTTTTTTCGTTTGCTTTTAAAAATTTTACGAGTAGATAATTTATATGTGGCCAGTGATCAAAGCAAAGCCAGATATTTATCAGCTCTTCATTTTATGAGAAGAGGCCTTAAAATCTTTGTCATAAATAAATACAGTTGGTTATTAGTGTTTTTGTTATATAGGCATTGTTAATAGATTTTTAAAGAGAAGGAGATTTCAGATCTGTGTTGTGGGAGCTTATGACATTCTGTCACTTTGTAAGTAAACCGATTGTTGTGGAGACAAAAAGAGATCCCTGGTAACACAATTGAACTAGGCAATATGCCTTAAGTAAAGAACTCGAAGACTCAGAGAAAGAGTTCCGCTATCCACGTCAGACTATCTGCCTCTGAGCAGAGAGAAACCCAGATAAGTCTCAGCCAAATGGCAGGGTCTCGTCTGGAGAAACATAGACATGTTCCCGACCTTTCCTTATGTAGGGTCAACGGGAAATATTTTGCCCGAGCATAAGGGCGCAATAAAATGGTATTGTGCCGCATTCCGCCTCAGTGGTTAGGCAGATAAAGTTACTCGAAACTCAAACTTCGATGGACTCTTTTCCTCCGAGTTGAGAGTAACCCAGACAAGGTTCAGCCGAATAGCAGAATCTCGTCTGGGAAAAAAATAGATTTGACCTTTCCTTATGCAGGGTCTACAGGAATTTTTTTGTCTGTAATTAAGAGCTCGGAATTCCCACGTTAAAACCTTGTGTCACATCTGGCCTCAGTGAAAGGGTTTCTGGTAAATAGTTCCGATAGAGCTCATCTTTGTCAAACCTTTTACCTTCGTCTGAAACCAGACAAGTAGTAAATAAGAACAATACGAGATACAGGCATGGACAGCGGAAAGAGACCCAATGTACTCCAGGTAAATTTCATTCAAATTTACGGGTTCCATTCAAATATGCTGGGTCTAAGGATGGTTTTTGCCCGAGCGTACGCCTTCGGGATGTCCTACATAAAATCACCGACATGGTGCTACTTTCCGTCTTTTGTAAATACCCATATTTCCGACAGATCTCTACCTCTCGAGCGGAGAGAAACCTAAGGGCAAAGACTCGTCTGAGGAAAAGTAAACAAGATCTCCACCCTGACTTATGCAGGGTCTACGGGAAATTTTGTGCCCGAGCTTATGATCTCAAAATTCTTACGTTAAAAACCGATCTTATGCCACAACCGACCTCAGTGGAGAGGTTTCTGGTTCCGATCAGTCAGTTAAGTGCCATACGTGATACACGCTTGGGCGATCATGTCTCGAAAGAGACATAACTGACTGGGCAGAAGATTATCCCGCAGTAGGTTGCCATTGCTTTCTGCGGTAGACTGGTTGCCGACCAAGGCTATAGAACCCAATCTGTCCTATTATTTGACTAATAGCTAGAGGGAGAAGAGATGTATTATATGATTAAGTACTAATTAGTAGGGGATCAGTTTATTACTTCATAACAATAGATAACCGATCCCCCACTTTATGCCCAGTAGAATCTTTAATTTTTTTCCAATTATTATGTTCATTCAGTCAGTTAAGTGCCATACGTGATACACGCTTGGGCGATCATGTCTCGAAAGAGACATAACTGACTGGGCAGAAGATTATCCCGCAGTAGGTTGCCATTACTTTCTGCGGTAGACTGGTTGCCGACCAAGGCTATAGAACCCAATCTGTCCAAGGATATTTGCGCGTAAGTGAATGCAAGGAATTTAGCTGGAATTCGAACTCGGCTCCCCGATTTCTCGTTCCGAGCCGATATCCAATGCACCACCACGCATATCTGGTTCCGATAGAGTTCCCAAATGTCAAGCACTCTGTCTTCGGGCGGAGAATGACTTAGCCGCGGCTAAGTCTATGAACTTGGAATCTGCTGAGAAAGACATACACGCTGTCTTCGGGCGGAGTTCGACAGGGCTCCGTCTACGGACGGAAAATTGGCTGAGAAGATTAACGTCCGATCTTGCGTGTGCGGGGGCTGGGCAAATTTATGACCCTTGGCCCGAGTGTCCGCGCTCGGGTTCCCTACGTGAAGTCCAACATCCCGTCACAGAGAAGGTGCTCTAGCTAAATACGCAGATTTCTGATAGAGCGTTCGTTAGATCGATATTGGAATAAGTCGATACATAATATCATAACCATTAGTAGCGTATTATAACATCCACACCTTAAATTCTCTAAACATAAAAAAATATATATCTTGTATACATTATTTACACTATTTGAACTGTTGTCATCATCTTTATTGCTATGTTTACGACGTTTTCGTTGTATACTCCGGCCATCTTCAGGTGCTACGAATTTTGAACCGAACCCTTTTTTTGGATCACTGGGGTATATTATTCTCATTCCGTGGGCGATGACACTTCCGGATGCCATGTAGTTATCTCCCTTTAACTTAACTCATTTTTTTGTTCAGTACTGCTGTAGCCAGGCATTGAACTCACAACTCTTTTAGTCAAGCCACTGGAACTAACAAATGCCTTATTCAACTGGACCATGTGTCCTGAGGAAAACAGTCCGAACAGTGTAAATAATGTAAATACTACTTCATTTCAGAAGTATAGATAATTCTTGAGTACATTTCTTTATTCTTATAAATTCTAGACTTCCGCTTCCTGCTTGCTCCAAACACCATTCGTCTCTTTCTTGTCTGATATGGTCTTTGCTCTGTCACCTATTCTTACAAACTCATTAGATAAGTAACTCTTTGTTTCCCTCTACCACATCCATCCTTCAATATGTTCTGTGAGGCTTAAGTTTTCTACGTCAGTGATTCTTAATCGCTGTCTCGCGGCACACTAGTGTGCCGCGCGATCCTCTTAATTGTCCTGCAGAATATTGTCAACTGAAGAAGAAATGAGGGTCTGCTTATTGCACATTCGACGAAACATTAAGAAATTTACGACAAAACACCAGGCACAGGCTTCACACTAAAAACAAACTGCACAACTAGTTGAATAGAAACATTGAAACAAAGTATGTTCATATTTGTGGGTGTGTTTTAATCAACGTTTTTATTTCATAATATTTAAATGTATACCCTTTAAAAAATTTCTAAGTGTGCAGTGAAATTTTTGTTCGCTTCTATGTGTGCCATTGCTTAAAAACGTTGGTAAACACTGCTCTAAGCCCCTTTTCCTCAATATGTAAAGACAACATTGTGTTTGTTTTGAAACTCTGTTCGAATGCGATTTTGATCTAATTACAATCTTGCAATTAAACTTTTTGTTTGAATTACAGAATTTAAAAGTTGACCATAATTGGTATGAAAGCTTCAACAAGCACAATGGCTTTGACGTCACAATAAGGAAGACGAATAAACAATCATTTTTTATCCCAGAAGTACAAAGTAAAATATATATATATATATATATATATATATATATATATATTTTAATTACAATCATGAAATCGTCCATTTATTCAGTTGACGAAAACTTTGAAGAAAGAAATGTCATAGAAGAAACTACTTGTAAAAGGTAAGCATTTTACTTTTAGTTTCATAATCAAATATAATTCGATGTTTAACAAGAAGCGACTATTTTCAGGATATCCGTTTAAGGAATTAAAAACCTACTCCATTAAAATCATGTTTAGTAAACAATGTTCTCTTCATATATCAGTAATGATTTAAATGATGCTTTAAATGCAAATAAAAAAATCTTTTTATTTAAAAATTAAATTGATTAAAGATTTTGAACAATTTAATATTATGTACCTCATAATATCTACATGTAAACACTGTAAATATTTCCTGAACTTTAGAGGATTTGTCATTGTCATTAATGTATAATATGATCAGACTAATATTCTCTTTTTGTATATCCTTTGACTACATTTTGGTTGATGCATTCTCCAGCCTTCTTCACTGTTTGAATCCATTATCATTATTCCAAAGGTCATTTTCTCTAATATTTCCATTTTTTTTTTTTTTTTTTGGTGTTTTATATTTTGTCTGATGTATTCTCCGGCCTTCTTTGCTGTTCAAAATTATGAAGTAATCCCAAGGAATATTTACACTAACACTCTCATCTGTTGGTTTTTATATTTTGGCTGATGTATTCTTCACCCTTTTCATTGTCTGAAATTATAAGCCAATCAATTATCACTATTTCAACGGTTATTTACATTCACTTTTCAGCATTTTTGATTTTATATTTTGGTTGATTTATTCTCCGGCCTTCTTCACTGTCTAAAATTATGAAGCAATCAATCATCATTATGCGAGGGGATACTTACGCTGACGCCCTTGACTGTTTGATTTTGACTGGGGCATTTTCCGTTTTTTTTATTTTTCACTGTATAATCCCATGATAATTATTTCAACGGTTATCTACACTAACTTTCCTATTTGTTTCAGTGTATATTTTAGTTGATGTCTTCTCCGGTTTGGTTCACTGCTTTAACTTGTGAAGCAATCCATTTTTATTAACCTGTTTGAACGGTCGGCCATGTCTAGTACAAGATCCCTTCACAAGCATAGCCGACGCTTCCCACATATAATGATGCATTAATTTTAAAGTGTGCATTAAAAGATAATATATTAAAGGATTATTTTTTTTTTTTGCAACAGTTGTAAAAATTTTATTATATTTATTAATTAATTAGTCACATCAAGTTATGTCGTCATCGGAAGGTTCTGCTGCTGCTGCTTAAAAATATTTGCTACGAGTTTAGTTCTTGAATTTAAGAAAAATGTTTTTGAAGAAATGTCTTTGTTTTTTAATGCGTGCACGATAGTAGGTACCTCCACTGATTCGCTGAAAAAATAGCACAGTATGTAGAAAAAAGGCCCCGAATTTTCATCAAAACGCTTGTGTTAAAAGCAAAGATCAAAATATTTTTTAAATTATTTTTTTTAATTTGTTAATCCTTTCTAACACGTTCGAAACTTTCGTAAAAAAATTTTGTTTTGATTTTAGTTAGCGGGTTACGAGAGTTTACAATGGATAATGCAATATTACGTAACTCAGTTTTTTTCTGGTGAAAAACACATTAATTTCGAAATTCTTACAAAAATCAAATAATTGTTGGGTTTTAATGACACTTTCAAAACTTATTCACAAATGAATGCAATTATTTTTAAAATCAATATTTTTAGAAAATCTTTATGAAATTAAATTTTGTAGCGGAAATTTGTTTTATTAGTCAAACGCAGAACTCCTTAAGAAATATAAATCATTTATTATTTTTTTCAGACATTTGGCCCCTTTTTCGAAAATCTGCTCCGAATAGTAAAATAAAAAATTAAAAAAATGCAATAAAACTATGACATTATTTAATTAATTTAACCTTTCGATGAAGAGTGAAATTTTTAAAGAATCGTTTTAATTTTTTTATTTTTTTAATTATAATAATTTATGAAATTTCAAATTTTAAAAACTTCTACAAATCTTGTGACGGTTAGGTTATTAAGTTATTAAGTGAAGACTATATTTACTAATCGAAAATTGAAAAATGAAATACAAATCGTCGATAATTTTAAACTTTTTTTTGTATATTTGAAGTTTATTTTTGTCTGGTAATTTCTGTGCTGCATTAAAAAGTCATGAGTTTCACGGTTTCTTCCTCTTACAGGAAACAAATTGGGACAATTATGTCAATTCTTTTCAACCGTACTTATCTTGCCATCTGGCTGTCATCACATGTCCATCATTTACGGTAAAAGTCAGAAAGATTAACGGTCTGTGATTAAGAAATAGTTCTTTTCTAAATTTCATGCTATAAGTAAGTAGACAATCCTTGTGTAAATTAGATTAATTTAACTTTAAATTTGCTAATTTTCTAAAAATAACGTATCACAGATGTATATTTTATTTTTGAAAGATTTTTAAAACCGAGAATTAACTTTTATTTACAAATATGCTGATCGCTCAAAATGGCTGGAAAATTGAAATTCTTTTTAAATCTCAGGATTTTAGATTCCAATCAATATAAATTCTGTTTGAAATATACCAGAATATTTTGCTTACTGGAAACAGTAAATTTAATCATTTAGTTTTCAATTAAAACTAAAATAAAAGTCTCAAGAAAAATGTTTTTTATTTTTAAAAATACAATTTAAAAGTTAAGTATCGAAAATGAGTGGAGGTACCTATAAATGTTCTTATGTTAAGTCTCTGTTAAAATAACTTTTGTTATTACCAGCCAGTTGCCAGAAGTGAGAAGCTATGACACTGCAGGTCGGCCGGATGCTATCCTGGAGACACCATGCGGCTTGTAGCCCTCTGAATATAAAAGGCAAAAACACGCGTATTTAAGCATTTTGATGACCAAAAATTTGGTCAACTTTGAATATATTTCCTGCCTTCTGGTTAGTCAATATATAATTCTTTTGGATTGCATTTTATCAACTCCAACCGGAAGTTATGTGTGGAGCCTCTGCGCAAAGCTCAAAATATGTCATATATATAGTTGTGAAGGAGGTAACTTCCTGTTTCTGCTCTTAGTATCACTACAAGCTTAAGGAATATTTACACTAACACTCTCATCTGTTGATTTTATATTTTGGCTGATGTATTCTTAGGGCTTCTTTAATGTTTCAAACCATTATAATTATTGCAGTGGTTTTTTACTCTAATATTCACATCTGTGAGATTTTATATTTTGCCTGTTGCAATCTCCGGCCTTCTTTACTGTCTTAATTTATGAGGCAATCAATTACCATTATTCCAAGGGTCATTTTCACTAACATTCACATATGTGCTTGCTTTCATATTTTGGCTGGTGCAATCTCTGGCCTTCTTCACTGTCCAACATTATGAGACAATCAATTTATTCCAACAGTAATTTTTTCTAACATTTTCATCTTTTTGATTTTATATTTTTGGTTGATGCATTTTCCGTCTTCGCTTCTCGTCTTAAGAGATTCCTTTTCTCTTATTTGAACCTTCATCAAAATGAGACGAGTAAAATTAGTTTTCTTATTATCATTCTACATATTTATTTAGATTGTCCTTTGGCCAGACAGAACTAAGCTTAATACGTATTAAAATATCTATTTTATGATAAAAATAAAACAATTCATCTCACAACCGCGTTATTCAGGGGAATTAACCATTACAAACAATTTTCTTAATTACTTCCCTTGAAATCATTTTTCCAATGAATATTCTTATGTTGTCTTTTCAAGGCATCTGCAATTATGGCTCTCTACAGCTCCCTATCATTTGCTTCTTTAACTCATTTCACCACTAAAAAGGAGATAAATATATTAAGACGCAAAGAGATTACTGGGAATGAAAGGAAATGGGAAAACTTTAGCGCAGAGAAAGGACATTTAAAAGAACAGGTTTCAGGAAGACACAAGATAGCGATTGACGTTACTTTTAAGTTTTTGAAGATTGTAGATGGGTGGACAGAAAAAAAAACGGAAAATAGTTTCAAACGTGAGAAAAGCGGGAAAAGACACTATTTGAATAGAATTTACGTTTACAAAAAGATATTTCAACAGAAAAATGATGGGACCTAATATTAAGCTTAAATTCATGCGGCAGTGGTATCATGCTTGTCATTTTATTATCCACTGGAACTAACCGATGCTTTCTTTTAGCCTTGATACAGTTCAAAAGCCTTCCCGGGGCTATCTAGATCAGAGGTCGGTAACCTACACACGTGGCACGCCAAGCAATTTCTAATGGCAGGACTTGTTGAACTAAAGAAGTCTCTGGAATACGAAAATTTAGAAAATTCTGGTGCTATTTTCAACTGTTGGATATTCCTCCTGAGATCTTTCATCTGTTTAAAGAAAATTTCCTTTTCTCTTCTTTCAGCTTTTGGTTCAACTTATTTCTGCGAGCAAATTTTCTCTCACATAAAAGCAGTGTCCAACAAAGTTGCCTAACACTATAAAATTGTATAAAACACAAAGTATTTAGCAATTGGCTAATACTGTGCAAGGGCAAGGCTCCCATTAATAGTAAAAACTAAAAAAAAAACATTTAAAAAGAGTTTATTTCAATTAATGTGGTTTCTATATTATTGTATATATGGAAATATACTATAATATAGTATATAAGTACTATACTACTAAATAAAATATATTGTAGAACAGGTATATTGACCTTGACTTGTATAAGAATCCGTCTGCAGTTGACACAGTGAATGATATTAAAACCCAAAGTCGGCACATAGTTAGCAAAAGGTTGCCGACCCCTGCTAGATGATGAACTATTTTCCAGTCTACATCGACTTTCCCACAGAGGAAATATCTCAAAACTCTCGTCACTCTATCGCTATTTTCATGATAGCTGTTCTAACGAGCCATATTTCTTAGTTTCACAAGCTCAGATCTTTGTAACCAAGATCTACCCTTCAACTTCCACAGAGTCAAGTCACCCTCATTTCCTACGTATTCTTTTGATAAGAGGGATATACAACCCCGAAAGCGTTTTTCAAAGAACAGATTCCCAAAGTGGATGCTTATCACAATACTACAATATTAACCACTTGAACTCTAGAGAAAATATTCACCATAGATTCTCTCTTATGTTCATATAACACACTTCATTCATTGATCGTATATTCGAGAAATCTTGTAAGAGAACTATGCGTCTTGACGCAGAAAAGGTAAAACCGTCATTGGATTTTTTTTTAATCATTTCATCCCGAGCAAGGCGTTAACGCCACTGATGTGCAGGGGGCTACATAAGAGAGTTGAAATATTAGGCAGAAGGAGAATGAAGACAAAGACGAATCAGTTACAGTGGGTGAAATAGAAAGGGCAAGAGAAGGATGTGAACACAGGAGTGAAGACAGTTGCGAAAAAAAAAGGAAAAGAACAAGATACACGGGGTGATGTAGAAAGGGCTGGATTTAAGTGGGTAATAGATGGAAATTAACTTTGTATTTACATTTCTGGAGGTTGTAGACTTCGTTAAAGCAAGTATAAGGAAGGGAGTTCCACAAGCAGGAAACGCAAGAAAAGAAGCTGCTGGAATAGAATTGTCACCTGCATTTGGTTGATAAAACTGTAAAAAGGTGAGACCTTGTTGCCAGTCTGGTTGCCCGAGTAAATTTATGTGGCGAGAGCACCAGTGACCCAAGTTCCTCAGAGCAGAAGCCATGAAAATATTTATAGAAGAGACACAGAGAAATCACATTCCGACGATAAGAAAGTTGCTAGAGTCGAGCTTCCCAGGTCGGGACCAATCACATTAGAGATTCTCCTCTGGAGCCTGTCGGGAACACTGAGATGAACAGCAGGGACGCCTGACCAGATATGACAACAGTATTCCATGCACGGTCGGATGGTTGATTTTGTATATGTGCAAGATGGATTCGGGCGAAAAAAAACTTTCTGGCCCGGCACAGTGACCCCGACCTTCCTAACGGTGGATTTATCTATTGATCCAATGTAAAGGGTAAGCCAGAGGAGGCGCAGTGTATTGCTTTCAGGGAGACTTGCTTGGTTCATGCTTATGAGTGGCAGGAGATCTGACGTACCTTGACCTTTCGGCCACGAATAACCTCCTAGTCAAACAAGGAAAGCAGGTTCGAATCTTGACGGAGGGTTCTTTTTTTTTATCAAGATTTCTTGAATATTTAGGCCAGTAGATGGAAATTAATATGCTGTTCAATAATTAATTAAAAACAGAACAAATAAAACCAAATATGGTTATTCATTCAAAATAACGCTTAATTAACAAATCAAAATGAAAAATCCATTCATATATATAACAGCACACAGTGAGTGATTTAAAGGGGTAACAATAAAACAGAGTTTGACGTAAACATCAGTCAGTTAAGTGTATGCGCTTGGGCAATCATGTCTCTTTCGATCCATGGCTGAGAGAAGATTTTTTTTTCGTTGGAATGCAGTTATTTTTATTAGATTTTTTATTTTGTTTTTTGTTTTTTTTCTTTACATTGATGTCTACAATTTTCTTTTTGTTTCTATAAACTATTTTTCAGGATTTCTAAAATCGAATGGGGGTCGAAGATTCAAGCGTTACTGGTGGGAGTAGCTGCCTTTACAGCCAACGTCTTAGTCGCTGGGTTCATAGCTTCCCTTGCAATCTACTATGTAGAATTCAAAAATGCCTTTTCAACCAGCCATGGGCTAATCTCGCTCAGTGTCTTCTTGCCCTCTGGAATATTTGGATCAGTTGGTAAGTCATTGATATATATGTGTGTGTGTGTGTGTGTGTGTGTGTGTGTGTGTGTGTGTGAGCAGGAATGACCAACATCGACCACGTCATAACCATTTGACTATTGCTTTGAACGGAAGTTGCAAAATAGATTTTATTATTCTGTGACTAAGAAGTCATTATTCGACCTTACAATAATGTGGGAGTTCATTCAGTTAAAGGCCTAGGTGATACACGCTTTGGGCGATCATGTCTCGAAAGAGACATGACTGACTGGGCAGAAGATTATCCCGCAGTAGTCTGCAATTGCTTTCTGCGGTAGACTGGTTGCCAGCCAAGGCTATAGAACCCAATCCGTCCTGTTATTTAATCCATAACTGGAGGGAAGAGACGGATTAATACCTTTCCCAAGAGTATTTGTGTGGAATGCAAGGAATTCAACTGGAATTCGAACTCGGCTCCCCGATTTCTCGTTCCGAGCCGACAGACGAGACTAAAATGTCAAACCTTACTGCACTGGCCAAAACTAAGTTGGAGGCGGATATGAAATCATAAGGCCTGAAATCCTGACTGTAATGCATGGTATTTGTTTAAATTTTAATGAACAACTGACAAAAAAATCGCGTAAAAGGCCAATGAGGTTGCGATAGTAGAGAAGTAAACAGCTCTGATACTCGCCGTAATCTTCTCCCCTTAGGTGTGTTGTTTGTGTGTCGGGATTTCAAATGAGGTGGGCAAGCGAGCATGTGGAGGGGGTGGATACGTATCTTGTATTTATCTTATCTGAAAATAGGGAAAATTCCATAGAAAATTTAACAGACAGACCTTATCGGGTGAAGTTAAAAAAAACCTTGTTTAAATGAATCTTGCTGCTTGCACACACGCACACACACACACACATACACACACACACACACACACACACATATGTGTGTGTGGATATGTATGTATGTACACTACCGGCCATAATTATTAGGCGACCCCAGTTTTTTTTTTAAAAGAAATGATGTATTTCATACTATTTTTAGTATTTATTGCCAAATGAAAATAGAATGGTTCTTTTGTCATTATTACTTTGCAAAATTTTACAAGGCAAAGAAACAAAGATGAACTCGTCCGAATCACCTTAAATTTTCTTCATTCTTTCATTGATGAAACTGCAATATAGGTAATTATTAAATATTTATAAATTCATCTGATGCACATGTTATTGTGCAATATTAACAAAAGAACCACTCTATTTTCATTTACAATTATTCACTTGGCAATAAATACTAGAAAATAATACGAAATACATAATTTTTTTAAAACACTGGAGTGGCCTGATAATTATGGCCGGTAGTGTATGTAAATATTACTAAAAAACGATGCCTAAGTTGTAAGAATGCATTTTAAAAATGAAAAATAATTCTTGAAGCTTTTATTGTAGATTTAATTGCAAGCTAACAGAGATGAATTTTA
Organism: Ascarosepion bandense; assembly: GCA_037127315.1. NCBI lineage: Eukaryota > Metazoa > Mollusca > Cephalopoda > Sepiida > Sepiidae > Ascarosepion > Ascarosepion bandense. Next base: position 534,303 of record JBBBDQ010000973.1, read on the forward strand.
ATATTTCCACTAAGTAAAATATTTTGCTGTACTTCCAATTCCATTTACATTGATTGGAATTATTTTTTCAGATTATCAGTAAAATCGGTAGAATTGTTCATACTGATAAATCTGTCGACACAACATAATTAATTATTAAAAAATCTTTTAAAAATAAACTATACTTTTCTGAAAAAAATATTTGAGGAGAGTTAACTGATTTAAAATAGAATTTATGTGAATTGAAACATATTTTACTTTTATTTTCAAACTAGCAGTAAAGCCCGGCGTTGCTCGGGTGTAATGAAAGCTTTAAAACTAATCCATGGTCCTGGAGCTAAGATTCTTTGGACGTTGGCACGAATGCTTAAAAAGCAATAGTTGTTTCCAGATAACGCGAAACCGTAGACTGAAAGAAAAATGAATGGATGTAAGTCAAATTTTGATTTCCTGGTATCGATATCAAATAAGTTTTTTTCGTCGTAAACTGAATTTTGATGGCTAAATAAGTCCTCTGAGTAAATGGCATCATGGATGAGAATGAGAACTACAATTATACCTACTTAGAGCCAAACCCGAAGCAAAAACTAAAATAAAAGGGCTGAAAAAAATACAGACATACATGCATGATAAACAGACACGCACACAAACATCTTGCCTTTTATATATATATATATATATATATATATATATTATCGATTTTCTGCACTATTGTAAGAACTGCAACTTTGAAACTTCTGAATATCGTTTCTTATGTCTTTGTCTATGAGTGTATCAAATTTGATTAAAATCGGACCATTCCTTCTATAACCCGATTTTTTCGATTATCGATTTTCGATATTTATCGGGGGTACCTCGACAGAAATCCTAACTAAGAACACTTGCAGACGCTTATAATACAACTGTGTACATTTTCAAGAAAATCGGTTCAGCCGTTTCGGAGTCTATAGGTAACGGATACACACACACACAGACACACACACACGCACACACACACACACACACACAGACAAAGTTCCATTTATAAATAAGTTTAGATTTAGATATTGCAGAAAAGCAATTTGTTACATGTAGGTGGGTGTTTCTTATGAGTTGTTGTCACTTTAATGGACAATCTGACGTTTAGGAAATTTATCTAATGAGGGGATAATTTTAAAAAATCTCATGTCGTATATAACGTAAACGTTATATTTTTAACTACCCAGCAATCGTAAACGTCATATTTTTAACTACCCAGCAATCGCAAACGTCATATTTTTAACTACCCAGCAATCGTAAACGTTATATTTTTAACTACCCAGCAATCTTAAAAATTCAAACTACAAATTTTAAAGATCCAAATCTTTATTTAGAGTATTTAGAAAAAAAACCCCAAAAAGGTAAAAATAGACAGAAACACCGTAAGTGTAACACAATATGGTTTAATCCATTTTTTAACTGTAATATTCAAACGACAGTCGGAAAGATTTTTCCTAAATTTAATTCATCAGCACTTTAATCATTCACCGACATTAAAAAAGATTTTTAACAAAAATAACGTGAAGATCAGTTACAGCTGCGTTAATAATATCGATAAATCAATATCCGAAAAATAACATTTTAATTAGAATTTCCAACAAAGACTACGTTATTAAAAAAATGAAAGCAATTACCGAAACAGTATGATCCGTACCTTAAAGGTCCAATGTATGACTGAAAATATTATACAGCAAGCTAGCATACATTCTGGTAACGATGTCAAATTTTCTTTTGGTTCGACTGAAAATCCTTGGAAATTTCGTTTCTACCATCATCGAATGATTTGGGCAAGATAAAATACATGAAGAGCACTGCTCTCTAGAAACATTTCTGGTATTTAAAAAAATGGTGGTAATACAACCATTACTGCATGGGATATTATAGCAAAAGTCAAATCTCACAATGGAAAAGGCAATAAATGTAACTTATTAAAACACTTAAGTAACCTTAGATTATTAAACAAGAGAAATTAAATGATGGTTACATGCAGGCATATGAATAATTACCTGCTGAAATACATTGACCCAGATTAATTTTAAATTTTTTTAAAAAAATCATATCACCCCAAGCAAGGCAGTCTACTTCACCATTCTTGTCGAGAGCCTGGTATATATACTCGGTGATGGTCGTTAGCATATCAGCAGTAGACCTTGTGAAGCGGAAGCCATATTGCTTGTCCGAGAGTAGCCTGTGGGCTGTGAGATGTTGAACGACCTCGGCGTTGATAATGGTTTCGAACACTTTGCCAAAGATCGGAAGAAGGCTGATAGGGCGGTAATTGCGGGGTCCGAGGGTTCACCAGTGTTCTTAAATATTGGAACCACAGTAGAAGACTTCCAACAGGCAGGAAAGCAGGAGGAGGATAGGCAGAGGTTGTAGAGCTTAGAAAGGATAGAGGAGAGTTCAGGGGCACATTTCTTCAAAACTATAATTGGGATTCCGTCCCCACCACTCGCTTTGTGAGGGTCAAGTTTTGAGATTATGTTAGAAATCAGCGAGGGCGTGATGTGGACATCATTCAATTGGGCCTCTGTTCTAGGTGGGAAGTCGGGTGTATTGACTCCAGGCGAGTCCAGACACGAGTTGGTCGAGAATCTACGGGCAAAGCATTCAGCCTTGTCCGCTGAGGAGGTGAGGACCTCAAACTTGTTGATTAGTGGGAGTATTGAAGACTTACTCATATTAAGCACGCTTTTACAGAGGCGCCAGTAGTCTTTGGCGCCGAACTTAGAGGATGCTATGCGTTGCTTCATTCTGGCAGCAAACAGCATCTTAGTTTCGCTAAGTACCTTTTTGCACTTATTACGAGCTGAGGCGAAAAGGCGCCTGTTTTGGTCCGGCGCGTGGCTACGGTAAAGCCGGAAGAAGTGATTCCGGTGGGCAATGGCGGCTGAGCAAGCGGGTGAGAACCAGGGAGACGAATGGATGTAAGCTGAAATTTCCTAGCAGGGATGAAAGCATCAACGCCAGCCTTGACCCATGAGGAGACCTCTGATGCACAGTCTTCGACGGGAAGACTAAAAACATTGTTCCAAGGGACGTCACAGAGGAAGTCACGGAACGAATCCCAGTCTGCTCTTTGATAGCAGTAGGATATTCAATATATGTTGTTTTTAAGAACCAGCAATATTATGCTTAATATAAAAATTGATATTCACGACTTTTTTATATTTTTACACACACACACACATATATATATGAATTATTTTGAACATTATTTTTACCGATACTCGTATTTAAGTAGATATTCAGTTTTTTATTAAACAGTATTTTTATATTTATATCTACCGGCCTGATTATTTACGATAAATTTTTATTACGAAAATGTGTGCTACCCAGCAAGATTCGAACCTGCGACCCCTATTACATAGGGGATGCATACCATTTGATCTGGTACCGTCTTGACCACTCGACCATGGATATTGAGTATCGGTAAAAATAATGTTCAAAATAATTCATTACAAATTGTCGGTTGCTTATAACCAAGTTTCGTTAAAATTCGTTAATTTCCGTAACATCTTTATATATATATATATATATATATATATATATATATATATATATGAATTTCGTTTACTTTAGATGTCAAATATAATATTTTAAGTTTTAAACTGTAACCTCCGTATTACTGCGCCAACATTGCAGTAACCAGATATTTTTAATTAAAATATGTATTATGTAATTACTCAGCACCTGAAGATTACGTTGTGCATGAAACTCCGAGTCGTGCAGGAATAATCTCTTTCTCTATTTATATATAAATATAGGTGTGTGTGTGTGCGTGCGTGCGTGCGTGTGTGTTTGTTTTACATTTTCTGCTCTTGTGTTTTTAGGTTTATTTACTGGAATGTTCCTGAACAAATTTGGAGTGAGAATTACAGCCATAACCGGAGGCCTTCTTTTAGGAATTGGTGTCGCTGTCTGTGCTTATGCCACCAATGTTATTTATTTGTTTGTCTTTCTTGGATTCTTTGCAGGTAAGAAAAGATAACATCAAAATTAGCGCACGCACGCACGCAGAAACACACACAGACACACTATAAAATGGAAAAATATCAAGCTTGCACCACTGAAAAGGGCACATATAAAAATACGAATACAAATAGTCAATTGCTGGTACTTCCTGAGTTAGTGGACAAAGTAATTACTGAAAGGTGGGTCAAAAAATGGCTGAAGTGGGGACACTAATCAGCTAAGTGAGAAACTTTATATTTGTATTAATTATATATATATATATATATATATATATATATATATATATATATACATCAGAAGTAGTAGGAGGATTTGAACAATTATTAAGTAATTCATCGAGCATTTTATTCGACCTCACCAGAATGCAGAAAGCACTGTTTCGTAGTATATTTGGGACTACTTAAGCAGTGCGCATCCACTACCAGGAATCGAACCCAGACAGTAGCGGTTATTAAGCTGATGTTATGCCAACTGCATCACGGTCTTTGGTGACGAAGATGTGACGAAGATGTGACGAATTAAACTCGATGAAGCGCCGCCCGTTCACAAATTCCGTGTTGGAGCTCACCCAAGCTCCTTTACCCGTAGGACAGTGCCTCCAAGAGCCACGACTTCTCCAACACAAGCCGCTACGTCCATAGCATGTTAAGCTGGTTGAAGCACAGAGATGTGACAGAAGTAGTAGGAGGATTTGAACAATTATTGAGTAATTCATCGAGCATTTCATTCGACCTCAACAGAATGCAGAAAGCATTGGACGGCCGTTTCGTCTCATACTTGGGACTCTTCAGCAGTGCGCATCCACGACCAAGAATCGAACCCAGAATATATATATATATATATATATATATATATATATATATTGTTAAAGATAACGGACGATAAATATCTATTATGTTTAATCATGAGCCGTTCTAAACATCGTATTTTAGCTTTAATTTCAGGTGAAAATAAAGACAAAAGTTGTCAAACATTCGGAGATTTTTTTTTATTATGCTGGTTTTAAGCTTTCGGGTTTATATCCCGGTACCCTTCTGAAGATGTCTCATGTGAGCCGAAAGCTTAGAACCATCAAAAAATATCCAAATGTTGGACAATTTTTGTCTTTATTTTCACCTGAAATTAAAGCCAAAATACGATGCTTAGAATGGGTCATGATTAAACATAATAGATATTCATTGTCTGTTATATTTAGCAGTATATGTTTAGATAATTATCTGCTGTTTCGTTACACTATATATATATATATATGTGTGTGTGTGTGTGTGTGTGTGTGTGTGTGTGTGTGTGTGTGTGTGTGTGTGTGTGTGAAAAGTGTATGTATATGATTATAAATATCAGTATATATATACAATTTGTTTTATATTATATTATTTATATATCATATATGCCCGGTACTTATCATAGTTTCCTCTCATATTTTCACACAGACCCTATCATACGTACATATGTACGTACGAGAAATCGACAACTGTCCGCGCGTTGAGATCGCTACACTATTCGAATACACCAACCGAATGCGTATGTATGTGCGTAACGCCACACATACATATATATGCCGAGCCCCGTACGGTTCGCATATATGTTTGTGTGAGCCACGGTGGTCGGACGCGTGTGTGTGCGCGTGTGTGTGTCTTTGTGCACGTCAATGAGTATACAAATGTGTGTATGTGTCTGCGTCTGTAATGACGACAAATTTTCCTCCCACTTCTACAAAAATACACCAATATACGCAGCCCTACATATAGCCAATTTTTAAAAAAATTAATCAATTTGTCTGACGATCGCAAGAGCGTGATACCTAGGGTTACACACACACACACACACACACACACACACACACACACACACACACACACACACACACATATATATACATAGTGATGATCCACGTATACTGTCTTAATATGTATAGGAAAAACTACTAAAAAGTTGTAATTTTAAAAATGTATTTTTTTGATAGTATTTATTTATTTCTATTATTATATTTGATATTTCAGACCGTCCTCGGCCTTTCATCAGAAACAAATGATTTTAAAATTTAAATTAGAAACGTTTTCGCGATGAGCGTTCGTCCGAGAGATTGTTTACATCACGTGACGCAGAAAGCGATTTTTTTAATATTTGTAAACATAAACCTATCTTTAATAATACTTATAAATGTTGTTTTAAAGAAATTTTTTTTAAGTGTATGTAAAAATGTTTAACTATTAAAATATTTTTTAAGTGTATCTAAAAAATGTTTAACTATTGAAATATTTATAAAGATTCAAAACACCTAAGTCCATATTTAGCCCTAGCCTGTATGTATTTAATTTTAAAAAATCCAGTAGTTTTCTTTCTTTCTGCGTGAGTATATATATATATATATATATATATATATATATATATATATATATATATACAGAAAGAGTTTAGAAATATACGCTGTCGCCTGAAATTTGATAGAGGCGGGAATAAGTTCTGCTCTGATGTCTAGTGAATTAGTTTGAACTCCGCTAACCTGATTATAACAAGACGACACTGGACACGTAGACTATTAAACACTGGAGGTCTAGTAACATATGGTGCGGTTCGATGAGTTACTGTTCTAGTCGCTTCGAGATCATATTAGGAATCGGGAGTAGCGCACAATCCACGACGCCATGTCAAGATGAAATCATATAGGCTGGGCGTGGTTCCATGATGCTGTTGTGTATACTCATGAGACTGGGTTGGGTCCGCTGATCCACCAGAACAAGTTGTTTATAACATTTGTAGATTCAATATCACTGTACTTTGGAAGGAACCCTACACTGTACTACGAACCTGTCACGTAAATTATGTCACGTCAGGGTATGTATATCCAATTTCGTTTGCTTTCTCTATCAGTCTGCTTACTCGACAAAACTGAATAAAGAAAATTTGCTCAACGCTTGGGTTCGAAGCTAAGGTAAACGGTAATACATATTGATTTAGTACGGCTTTTATTTAAATCGCTCACATTTGGCTGTGCGGCATGTACCTGATAAACGCTTATCAGATTGGGCATAATGATGGTCATATAACGGGCGTTGTCTGTTCGCGTGTTCCTCTATTAATCAACAATTGAAACATTAAAATCAGTTAAGGTGACTTGTCACTTGTTTTCGAACAGGATCAAAATTTGACTCATTAATAATAATTTATTTTTCTAATGTTCAATTTATATTCATGACTGAAAATGACAGGATCTTGCCGAATTCTTAAATTGTTAAATAATATATTAGTCGGTATGAAACTTTCCCAAGAAGTGTATTTTGCACTGGTTGACGCAAGGAGATGTCCATGAGGTGTAGAACACACGTGGCTAACGTATTTTGTTTTGATGACAGGGTCAAGAATAGGTCAGCACCCGCGGTATGGTATAGTTTGGCAGATAAAACGTTTAAGTTTGTTCACTATTTAAGTTATGTCAACTGTCACGAAAAGTAGATTTGAATGCAGCTGTTGCAGACAGCAGTCGAGTCGTCTACTCGTGGGTGTGCCTACCGCCAACTAATCCCCGATTCTACACCACACGTCAATGAAGAAAAGAGAATAATAAAAAATAAAAAAGATTTATTGAATATTTTTTATATATCTGTGTCGGCGTTTTTTATCAGCAAAGCAGAGATCTTCAATTTTGGGTTCAGTCTATTCTTCCTTGAATACAACACTATCGCCATATCGCTCACATTTGCCTGTGAGCCATGTACCTGATAAACCCTTATTAGACTGGGTATCATGACGGGCATATAACGAGCGTTAATCTGTTAGCGTATTTCTCTATTAATCAATAATTCAAGCAATAAAATACACTATTAAATCAACTAAGGTGATTTGTTGTCACTTGTTTTTAAACAAGATATAAAATATTATAGTAGGTTATCTGTTATAGTGAAGTATATTTGTGTGTTGAAACATATTAATTGAATTTGGCCTTGTTAGTAGATAGTCCACTATAAGAGGGGTATAAAACAAGAAAATCAAATTGTGTATAGAAACAAATATATATATATATATATATATATATATATATATCAATTAAGATTTTTTACAAATAAAAGTAATGTCTTTTGGTTGGTACAAAGGTCGTTAAAATGTTCATAGCAGCAATTGCCGAAAAGACTTTGTTCGTATGAATGTGTGTGCGTTCGTTTGTTAGGAGTGTTTTTGAAGTCTCCACTCAGTCCTTCGGCTAAGTGGCTCAGTGAACAGTGAAGAAGAAGATGAGAGAGAAAGGAGAGGCAACATAATACGATTGCTTGATGTATATCAAGGGACGTGTTAATTATGCTCGTATTTTCTAAACTGGCGATAGTTTTTTGTGTCGTACTTTTATTTCGTCTTCGGGGCTCCGAACAAGTCATTTGTGAATATACATCCGGATTTAATTCTGGGCTTCACATTATACGATAAACAAAATTCACGTCAGCACACGAAAAGGGTCCGTAAAAGTAATTTGATATTTATTTATTTTTGGTTTTCCACCGGAACATCTGCGTGGAGCCCAGATGCACAAAGACGAGTTTTAGTCATTTGCTATCTGGACCTCTGAGGGCAAACATCCGGTCCTTCGTTTGCTCGGTATCACCACAATATAACTCATTAATAATAATAATAATTTATTTTTCTAATATTCAATTTTTATTCTGAATTTTGCTTACTCTACACATTATAAAGGATGTCCCTAAAGTCTGGACACCCTGGGTAAAAATGTATATTTTCAAGAAATGAAATATTCAACAACAGCCTATTCAAATGGAATCTTAACAAATAACATCTTTGATAGGATTTCCATTATTTGGATTGCAAGCGTTAGTGTGCTTTGCATGATTCACGTCAACTTTATGTAACAGTTCCACATTCACTCGTTATGCAGGCAAACAAGTGTGTTGCATCTGTAATTTCATTGAGTACACCTTCTTTAGCATACGCCAGAAAAATAAGTCAATTCTTTCTTCTTTCGACAAAACCATGTTTAATCTGTGGAGGAAAGAAAACTATAGTTAATGAGATTTCCTATGTGTTCAGACATTACGGTCACCTTATACAATGAAATTTGTTTTTGAAAATGCGTTAGGTAGAAATGAACTCATTTGCCATTAAAATTTTACTTAGAAAACCCTAACATAAGATGTCTTTATTTTTAATATTTCAGGGACTGGCTGTTCCTTCGTCTATATATCCACGACAATGGGCATGTATTCTTATTTTAGGCACAAAGGGCGTTTATTAATTCCTCTCGTGACTATTGGTGAAGCATTTGGGGAAATCATTTTCCCGCCTTTGACCACTTATCTCATTGAAATTTACTTTTGGCGTGGAAGTTTATTGATGATGTCGGGTCTGATGCTGCAGTCAACAGTCTGCGCCATGATGTACTCTGTGAAAAACTTGCGTTATCAGAAAGGCAAGCGCCGTCGCAGGAAACGAAAGGGAGATCAATCTCCACACACTTCCGAGGTTCTCTCGTCCTCTAGCCTACCAACACGTATTACAAGTATACCTCCTGATCTCGATTCACCAACTACAGAAAGGTCTGAAAAGCTTACTTCGGAAGAACCTCACGTGTCTTCACTAATAAGTCCAAATTTCCAAAATAGCGACAAAATCGAAGAGAATTCTAAAAATTCAATTGAAGGTTCTTTATGCAAAGAATGTCAGGCGTTACAAGCACAAGATATTATCTTTGAAATTACGCCCCGTGAAAATATTTTTTTGGATCCAGTCACAAACTCCGAACAGGAAACAAATGCAGACTTGAATAGAAATTTAAAATTCCAGAATAAAAAACCCCGACAAAGAAAGATCTTCGTGTCCGTCATGAAAAACAGACAGTTTTTAGCGTTTTTAATATCTGTTTCCATTATAAATGGTACTATTTTAACGATATTAACCGACTTGCCAGACTTTTGCGTAAATCAGGGTCTGACACTTTCTGAAAGTGCCAATGCCTATGCGGTTGGAGCCTCTGGCGATGCCCTTGCAAGGATCATCGGTGGTTGGCTTCTCTTCAAGAACAAGTTATCCAGCCTGATTATCTTTACTGTCTCTGGAATTGCCATTGGACTCCTGGTCGTCATTTATCCCCATCTGTCGACTTTCTACCTCATCAGTGTGTTGAACTTTTTTGTGCTCTTTTTCTGTGGCCTGCTTTTGTCAGTTTACAGTGTTGTCGTCTTGGATTTCTTTGACATCAATCATTATGCGATTGCAATAGGCATTTCAGAAACAGTGGCTGGAGCTGGAATTGTGCTCGTTGGATATATAATTGGTAAGTTATTTGTGTGCATGTGCATGTTTTAAGATAAGTGACATGTTAAGCGGTGTGACAGTGTTGTAGTAATGACACCAATGTATGAGTTTGAATTCTTATTAGAGAAAACCTTATCTAATATGATTTCATAGATAACACTAATATAAAGATTGAAAAAACTATTTAATTATCTAAACGGCGCATCCAGTCGTACCGTAGGGTCACTAGCTAATCCCCATCGCAGATGCCTGCTCAGACATTTTTGTTTGTTCAATACCCACACCATCCATAGTTGACTATGCTGAGCGTACTTTAGTTTCTGGGAGATCGTGTTTTATTTAGCCTAGTCAACAGTTTGAACTATCCCAAGGATTCCATCTATCCAACATTTACTTGGTATGATTTTCAGGTACTTTCCATCTGCAAGCTGAGATCGCTTCCGATAAGAGCAGGATGGTGTCTTCTTGGGAAATCGACCATGATGAGATTCGAACGCTGGGCACCTGGTCATAATGCGGACGTTCTAACCCCTCGGCCATGTGTCCACTAAATAATACGCTTGTAACAGTAAACCGGAAAAGAAAAATGAAATGAATGAACGCTTGTTTTTAAAGAGACTTTTATATATATGTAACCCGGATATAAGACAGTTGTCGGGACCGGATAAAAGTTCTCTTATATCCGGATTTCTCTTATAGCCAGGTTTGGTCTATTTTATATACATTACCAATTTGAGACCAGATAAAATCTCTCTTATATCCGGATTTCTCTTATATCAGGGTTATACTGCATTGCCCGTGCAACTCAGAACATTTTAATTTTTTCAGCGGATGAAACAAATACGTTTAAATTCGCTGCAGACAATTAAAATATAATCTAAAAATATAAAAGGCAATCTGTGAGTCTGTGTGTGACTGTTCCCTATGCACGCCTACATTTTTTAATATTTCTTTTGTTTCAAAATTACCGGCAAAAATATTCATATTTTTTTGTTGACCAAATGAATTTCTAAAACGTCGGAATAAGAATTAAATATAAAGGGTCATTTTCTTTTTTAAATAAAAAAATATTTTAGTCGCGTTTGCCACGTGTGATTTGATTTCTGTGACGTAATTCAGCAACCATCTTAGATCTTGGATGTTATACAGAAATAAAACGTCGGAATAAAAATCAAATATAAAGGCTAATTTTTATTTTTCTTAATAAAAAAATAATTTAGTCGCGTTGGACATGTGTGATTTGAGTTCTGTGACGTAATCTAGCAACCATCTTAGATCTTAGATGTTTTATGGAACAAATGTAAACAATCTGCACCATTGGCCAAAAAGTGTGAAAGGGAAAATTGCTGAACTTAAACTCAAAAAGTATGTGTCGACCTGGCTTCCCTGTAGATATGTGTCCCTAGAAAGTTTGAATGGCGTAGCTTAAAAAATGTAGGCGTGCATAGGGAACAGTAACACACAGACTCATAGATTGCCTTTTATATATATATAGATGACATACACAGAATTATGCATATATACAAGTGTCCACGCGTGTAGAAATACATATCACCTATACCTAACATAAAGCAAAGTATAAAAGTCAACAAAAGAAAAGGTCTTACATATAGTTGAAGGTACTTTTGATCTTGGAAGCTATTGTTTTAGAATTAGAGGGGCCGAATTCATCTCTATATCCCAGTTGGATGGCTCTGTTGTAAGCTGTTTGTCCAGTGCGAGAAATGGCAGTATTTATCTATGTTCCAGAAGATCGTTGTCGGATTCGTCTACGTTTCTTCAAACATGGTGCAGGCAGATTTAGCCTGGTCCACCTAGACCAAAGGCCTGCGTAGAAGGAAACAACCTTCTCTATTGGTTGCTGTTCGCTGACTAGCGGTTGGATCCCTTATCTGGAATGACGTCTCGAAGTGGCTATCATGTGACCACGTGACTTACCTCGACCAATGGGTATTTTTTTTTTATTTGTTCCCCGAAGGCCTTTACCCACTTCAGATCTTTCCAAAACATCCTTATTTCCGTGCAAATGTAAATGCTGAACTCAAATCGATAATTGTTTATTGACGAAACCTACCTTTTTTCAAGTTTACAACCAGAAACATATCGAACTTATTTTCGCTGTTTATCTCACCCGTAACCACGGTTCAGAAAATGCTAGTATATGGAAGGGATTTCTAAGGCGGGAAGCGCGAGAAAAGAAGCTGATGGAGTAGAATTGTCACCTGTATTTGGTTGATCTAACTGTAAATGGGTGGGACGTTGTGGCGAGTCTGGTTGCCTGAGTAAATGTTTGTGAGCTGGGTACCAGTGACCTACGTCCGTCTGAGCAGAAGCCATGGAAATATTCATAGCAGAGATAAAGAGAAGCCGCATCCTGTTGATGAGAAAGTGGCTGGAGTCGAGCTGCCAAGTCGGGACCTATCACGAGCCTGTCAAGAACACTGAAATGAACAGATCTAAGGGAGATGAAAAAAAAACTTAGTTGAATTAAACCTCAAAAGAAACTTTTGCAGGTGCCGTGAATTTTGACTGTCTTTAATATTAAAAATATTCGGTAAATTTTTGTTTTGTTCCCCGAAGGCCTTTGCCCACTTCAAATCTTTCCAAAACATCCTTAATTCCGTGCAAATGTAAATGCTGAACTCAAATCGATAATTGTTTATTGACGAAATTTACCTTTTTTTCAGTTTACAGTCAGAAAAATATCGAACTTCTTTTCGCTGTTTATCTCACCCCGTAACCTCGGTTCAAAACATGTGATTCACTGCAGAATGACTTCACGCGTAGTTAGCCAATTTTTCGACCAACTTACTTCTTTTTTGCGATTATTGTGCGGAAATTCGATCCTAAACTGCAACTGACTTTTTGAAATTAAAACCTTTCTTTAATAACTATAATTCTTTTTTTAATATAAAATTGATAATGTTCTTTTTACTAAGACGGTATTGAGCCTCCAAGAAGGAAACAGAAAGTGAGTGAAGGTGACGTAGATAGACAAAAAGATAGTGGGACACAGAGAAGGGTGAAACTGGGGTAATCTTAAATAAAACAGTTGTTTATAGTGAGGGGTTAAATCATATTCATAACCTAACGATCTGTAGAGGATATTTCAATATTTTTTAGAGAGTCTGTGGCACTTAAAGGATTAGATGGGCTCAACTACCCATTCGCCCGACCCACATTCTTTTCACAGCTTTTGAACAGGGTAGACGATCATCCCTAGTTCCTGTCTTAACTGTTAGTGACCAAACTAATCAGTGGTTGCGACTTTCCATTATGAGGGTACCGGGTTAGCAGTTTGATAGCCACGTTGCTTCTCGTGATTACTGAGAGCTCCATAATAATGTATTAAATAAGTATAAGTTCTCAATTCCTTTCCTTTCCAATAAATTTGAAGTGTAAACAGTTAAGTGCCATACGTGATACACGCTTGGGCGATCATGTCCCGAAAGAGACATGACTGACTGGGAAGAAGATTATCCCGCAGTAGGTTGCCATTACTTTCTGCGGTAGACTGGTTGCTAGCCAAGGCTATAGAACTCAGTCTGTCCTGTTATTTAACCCATAACTGGAGGGAAGCGACGGATTAATACTTTTCCCAATGGTATTTGTGTGTAAGTGAATGCAAAGACTTCAACTGGAATTCGAACTCGGCTCCACGATTTCTCGTTCCGAGCCGATATCTACTGCACCACAACGCACATTCGAGGTGTAAACATCTTCTGATAAAACTGAATGCTTCAGCCGTAGATTCTCCTACTCTTGGATCATCGGGAGTATCCACGTCTAGCTTCGCACTTAGAACTGAGTGTCTGATGAGTGATATACATATAATACCTTCTATGGGTTTTTTTTTTTATCATCCCTTACGTAGATCCCCACGAAGCATGTCAATCTAATAGTATCCCATTAATAGTTCTTAAGAGGTTCTCCCGAACTGTCTCCTACTCTCTCTAAACTCTACCTTAGATGCCTCACTGCCTCCTGATTTCCTTCTGGAAGTCATCATCCGTTTACAGTATTTACATTACCCGAACTACTGTCCTCATCTTTGTTGCCATTTGTATGATGTTTGGCCGTTGTATGCTCCGGCCTTCTTCAGGTGCTAGGAATTTCGAACCGAACCCTTTATTACAATCAATGGGGTATATCATCCTCATTCCTTTGCATAAAGCCTTCATTGGAAGTCATGTGTTTTCTCCCTCTAACCCTGCCAGTTACTTTTTCACAACTGCTGTAGCCTGGTATTGAACTCTCAACTCTAAGAGTCAAGTCAGGAACCAACGGGGCCATGTGTCCTTAAGGACAAGAACAACTAAATTTTTGGGACTTATAAATCTAATGTCCAGTATCCCTTTTTTACCAGAGTTCATGTTGCAATTTTTGCTGTTAATGATTTTCTCTAAAATTTTTTTATCAGAGTTCATATTGTAATTTTTGACACTAATGATTTTCTCTAGCACTCCGTATTACTGGTTCCAATATTGTGTCCTTCTCTATGCTTGGTCGGCTTAGAAGATTTTTGAAGCCTAGCATATGTGCTGATTCCTTAAGTTTACATAGTTTCCAGTCGCGTTCTCTATCTATTATTTCAACTTCATTCCATAGAGGACGGTGATCCCCTTTCTTCCTCCATATGTGGTCAGCTACGCCTGATTTTTCTATCTCCCTCGGCCGAAACATCGTACAAATGGCAACAAAGATTAAGACAATAGTCCGAATAATGTAAATACTGTAAATACTACCTCATCTCATCGTCTATTGTTTCATATTTTATGAATTCGATTGAATTGCCTAACCCTCCCAACTATTGGCCTGTTAGCCTTCTACCACTTTTTAGGAAAATTCTAGCTGCATTAATCAACGCTAAATTAGTCAAGCATCTCTCATCGCAAGGTCTTCTTCCAGTCAAGCAATGCGGTATTCGTTTCTCCAGGTTAACTGCTGGTGTATTGACTATTATTGCTGAAAGAGTCTACCAAGCTCGAGGTAAAACTCGAGCTGTAGCTTTGGACATCTCGAAAGCTTTCGACAGGGTTTAGCATACAGATCTTCACAATTTAAAAATTTACTGTTAAATCGATTCAGTCGTTTTTATCCAGTTGTGAAATGAAAGTTAACCTGAATGGCCACTCTTCTAGATCCTTTTGTACTAAAGTAGGTACCCTCAGGGCTCTGTCCTTGGTCCTACTTAGTTTTTTGATTTTCATTAATATCTTTTCTGATAGTAACAGCACTTAACTTGGTATTTATGCCGATGACACAAACTTTTGCCTCTATCTTGATAGTAAGTCTGATCGATAAGGCGAAATTAACGTCAGTCAGTTAAGTGCCATGCGCGATACACGCTTGGGCGATCATGTCTCGAAAGAGACATGACTGACTGAGCAGAAGATTATCCCGCAGTAGGTTGCCATTGCTTTCTGCGGTAGACTGGTTGCCGACCAAGGCTATAGAACCCAATCTGTCCTATTATTTAACCCATAACTAGAGGGAAGAGATGGATTAATACCTTTCCCAAGGGTATTTGCGCGTAAGTGTATGCAAGGTTTTCAACTGAAATTTGAACTCGGTTCCCCAAGTTCTCGTTCCGAGCCGATATCCACTGCACCACAACGCACATCCACATCTAAATTAACGGCTGATGTCAAAAATGACATTCAGTCTGTTGTTAACAGGAACAAAGAATGACTTGTTAATTTTAACGCGTCCCAAACTGAACTACGCTCGATCAATCATTTCTGAGACGCTCTTTCTGCCTTCCAAAACAAGGAACCTTAGTAAATCTTTTTTCTTTAGCTGCGTGGGTGGGAGAAAGATTATCCGTCACTGTTTTGGTTTAAAGGTTAACATTTTGTTTCACTCAAAATAATAATTAAGTCAATTAGAAACAAAATGAGTTTCCCATTTTTATTGATTCACTTATTCGTTTTTTTATTTTCAGGTTGTTTATAGTGATAATTGTAAAATAAATCAGTCAGTCAGTTAAGTGTCATACGTAATACACGCTTGGATGATCATGTCTCGAAAAAGACATGACTGACTGGGTAGAAGATTATCCCGTAGTAGATTGCCATTGCTTTCTGGGGTAGACAGGTTGTCAGTCAATCCTATTATTTAACCCATAACTGGAGGGAAAAGACGGATTAATACCTTTCCCAAAGATATTTGTGCGTAAGTGAATGCAAGGAATTTCAACTAGAATTCGAACTCAGCTCCCCGATTTGTCGTTCTAGCCGATATCCATTGCACCACAACGCACATTCTATCTTCTTCTTCTTCTTCTATGTGCCGTGTTCCTTTAAGATGTATGTGATCATGGCCTTCCACATCTTCTTATCCCTTATAGCGCTTAACAATCTTTCTCCTGTTACCCATCCCAAACCCCGCCCTGCCATCTTTTTGCTCAAGCCCAACAAGTATATTACGCGTTGCTTTCTCCTGTCTCTCTTTCCTTCTATCTGACCTGTGAGTATCATATTCTCCAAGCCCTCCTTCCTCTAAAAACTTCAACTGTCTTTTCCTGAAGTTAAGTATTAGTTTACTTTTCGTGTCCTTCCTCTCCAGTACCTCATCATTGCTCACATGTTCGTATCCTCAGCATCCTTCTGTAGAACCACACTTCGGTTGCTTCGAGTGTCTCCTTCATTTTTGAGGAGATTGTCCAGCTTTCACTGCCATATCGTCCCGTCATTTTCTATTGATTGATGACTCGTTTTCTACAGCTTATCGACTGTTTGCATGTTATTTAAAGCCAGAAATTATTTTTAGACTGTAAGAATTCTTTTATTTTTTGTTTAGATAATATTGCTTTAGGAATACAAGTCTTACTAATTGACTCATAGCTGGGAGAGAATAAATGGATTCTACTTAATCAGAATTTGATAAACAAACACGAAATTTTAATGTGGTTATAAAGTGGAGGATCAATTCTATATTACAATCAACATATAAACTGATCCCTCACTTTGTGGGTTTGGTAATTATATATAGAAATTTATATTCCAGTGAATGAAATAAATTTAAACAAATCTACAAGACACGTGCGTGTAGCTAATCACCTATTTGCACGTAAATGAATACAACGAATCCAAATTGAACTGGAAATTTGATAGTTCCTTATTAAAATGAAAGTATTTAGACAGAAAATATAATTAAAAAAACAGTGCTGGACTAGAGTATAGCCAAAACAAAACTCGAGAGTCCTTCAAGGTAGAGCTATTCTTTCCTCTGCAACAGAATAAAAAACACCAGTTTCTTTGTATTCCTTTGATAACGAATGCGTACCACTCAGAAAACTTATTTCCGTGAACAATTACTTTAGAAGCATTGTGGAATAATGGATAGTTTCTCGGATTGAGTAATCTCATGCTTCCCAACCCCGGGGTAAATTACCCCAGTGGGGTAATGAGCCCATATTTTGGGGGTAATGAATGTTTGGTTTGGGAAGAGGCAATAAGCTTATAATTTCACACTGTGTCCTTGTAATGAAGACCAAGAAACGTAGCAAACTCAACGTGGCAAACGGCGTCCGAATAGCCCTTTCAGTCACAAAGCCAAGAATAAATAAACTGGCACTGGCAGAGGCAATACAAGCTCAACACTTACATTAAGAATCAAGGCTAGCTTATGGCTATTATACCTCTGATTAGATTGGTACTATTGTATTGAATAATTTCCATTAACTTTGTCTGCTTTTGATGTATGAAAATATAATTACTTCTTTTCCTATATTATGGGTATTTGTTCATTGGGATAATGAATAATAGTGAAATTGTATTTTGGGGTAATCGCAGCAAAAGGTAAACGGGGAGCAGAGTTGAAAATTCCAGTTGGCTTCATTACATTCAATTATGTGCTAATACTCTTGGAAAAGGTATAAACCCAACTCTTCTCCCCAACCTATGGATAAAATAGCTGGATAAACTGCGTTCTATGTCAACTGGTGTAGTAGAAGGAAAACTCTGAATTCAAACCAGTCTGGAGAGGGTTGGGCTCCGAAGAATCAGCACTTCTCCTGCGGTTGCAGTACATGTTATGTACAGGCAACTCTAATCAGCCACGAAATGTCCGGATCTGGATTACCTTGTGGGTGCTTTCACAACATTACAATCTAAACCTTTTCAAGTGTAGAGTCAATCACTACCTGTCCTCCATATACTCGTATTCTCTTTTTATGTGGTCCGCTTTAATCAACTTACAGTGTTATCGTCTTGGATTTCTTTGACATCAGTCATTGTGCAATTGCAATGGGCATTTCAGAAACAATGGCTGAAAATAAAATTTTGCTCGTTGGATATATAGTTGGCAAGTGATTAAAGTATATGTGTGTTTTAAGATAAGTAACAAGTTAAACGGTGTGAAAATGTTGTGGTAATGACACCTATGTATGTACTTGAATTATTATTAGGGAAAACCTTTTATATGAATTCAGAAATAACAAAATATCTGTTGTGGATTCCGAGTAAGGAACCGCACAAAATAATGAACAACAAAACAGATATTTGAGATAGGAAAATAGATTATATTAAACGTAAAGATACAACTGGAACGCAGGTTAGTAATCCAGGAATACGATTAGTAAGGAATATATATATATATATATATATATATATATATATATATATATATATATATGCTAGTCTTTGAAGTGAAACCGTACTGGAATTAGTATATCCGTGTAATATTATACTGGTTGAGTGAAGCTCAGAGCTACTATGATTGCTGACGCGGTATTCTCTGTGTAACTTTGGTATCTCTCGGTAACTTAGGGACCAATCCGGTACTCTCGGATTTCATTATAGCAGGAGTATATGTATCCTCAAGTCGAGTTCATTATCATAGAAAAAGGGGAAGTCCCACAACAACGCTCTAACCACTCTTTTTCATCACTTTCCCCTATGTAACGCCCTAACCACTCTTTCCATCACTTTCCCCTATGTAACCCCCTGCGCAACAGTGGCAGTAAAATGCCTTGCTTGGGGTGAAATGATTAAAAAAGTAAAAAGATATCCCATTCACTTCGTATTTCTTTAATAATAAGGGCATACAGTCCAGAAAACATTGTGCATGACGTATTTCACGCTTGTTATCACAAAAACATGAAAGGTAACCAGAAGGAAAGAGACATAGAGGGTAGAACATATGCTCTTAATTTTCACTTTGTACTTTCTCCTATTATTTTTATATCACGCACCACATTCACTAAACTCTACCTTGACGAGCTCTTTGGCTTTATATTGGGTCATTTTTAGTAAAAAAGAAAAGGTCTCTACTGAAATTGTTTAAGTTCCCCGCCGGCTACACCCTCCATGAGTTTAAATGTAAGGTCAATAGACACCTCCTAACACACTAACTCGCACCGATTCTCTCCAACACTCTTCCTATGTACCACCTTAATCGTCTATCACCTTCCTTCTGATATTTCCTATACCCAATCGCTCTATGTAACCCCCTGCGCTATAGTGGCGGTGGAATGCCTTGCTTGGGGTGATATGATTAAAAAAAAAAGAACATATGCTCTTAATTTTCACTTTGTACTTTCACTCATTATTTTTATATCACACACCACATTCAGTAAACTACCTTGAGTGGCTCTTGCGCTTTGTATTGGGTCAATTTTAGTAAAAGAAAAGGTCTGAATGAGTCCTCTGTTCTAGTTTTCCACTGAAATTATTTAAGTTCCCTTGAAGGCAACTGAGGACCTCTGCATTAACCAGGTTTTTCGTGTTTTTTTGACAGGTTTGATAACGGACTACAATAATGGAAGTTACGTGACCAGTTTCTACATCCTTTCAGCGATGTCTGTGACTTGCATGTTGCCAATACTGATCCCATACTTGTGCAGAAGAAAGAAAGTTTTCATCAGTCTCTTCTAGAATCGTTGTCAATGTCGGACAAAGGAAGAAATAGAGAGAAGGAAGGAGTTTAGAGAAGTACGGCTGGCTTTTAACTCATAAGAGTTCCCGTGTCATTGATTGTGTTTCTCTTCTATTTGTGATCTTCTCCCCTATTTTTCCCTCCTCATCTAGACTGAAATTAAATCTATTTAAATTTACGCATGTCACCGTCTTTGTTATTATTCACAACGATGATGCAACGATGTTGTTCAGATCTCAGTCGATCTGGTTAACATTACTGGAATTTCGAAATAAACCCTTTATTTAATTTACGAGGAATGGTTGTTCATGTTTAGACATAGCTCATCAGGAGGTTACTCCATCAAAGCATTGATTTTTGAATTTGGTGGTATAATAATTACGAGGTCAATCTTTGGGCCAGGTAACAAAGATTTATACCTGGTGCAAACAAGACAGGCAATAACTCAGCATGGGCATCAGTTTCGTAAATGTAATTTGGTCGCCATAAAAAAAATAAAATATATGTTGATGAAATCAGTTGTACTATGTAAGCAATGATGAGCGGAGTACACTTGCGAAAAATGAAATGGGGAAGATAAGATTTACAACATTTTATTTTATATATATATATATATATATATATATATATATATATAAATTAAGGCAGACACGTTATTTAATGGTAAATCGGAAGTTTAGGCCTATTTCAGGCAAACCATCATCAGCTTCCGTTTTTATTGTACAATTGTACAATAAAGACGGAAGCTGATGATGGTTCGACTGAAATAGGCCTAAACTTCCGATTTACCATGAAATAACGTGTCTGCCATAATGTTTCTTATATTTACTCTATATGTATTTATACACATATATATTTAGAGCTCTCTTAGAGAGTTATCCTACCACTGTATGTACAGGATACTCCTTTGAATTATTCTTACCTACACCACATGCTGATATATATATATATATATATATATATATATATATATATGTGTTATTCATTGCTCTATTTTTATATTGAGCACTGTTTTAAATTAATATTTTGAACGTTCCAATTATTTTCTTCGTTCTTATTCATTTGTATATATATATATATATATATATATATATATATATATAATTTCACTCATTTCAAGGAGAAAATGCCTCTAAGACGCAAAGGTTACTAGGCTAGTAGTGGAGAGAATGAGAACATTTTAATGAGAAGAAAGGACAATAAAACATTTCAAGAGGATAGAAGATCGCGATTGACGTCGTATTTAAAATTTTGATGATTGTAGGTGACAGGGAAGCGATAAATTGCAAGAATAATTCTGAGAAAAGAAGCTATTAGAATAGAACTTACGGTTGCATCGAGCTATTTCAACGATAAAACAATGAGACCATGTTGACAACCTGGGAGTACGCTTAAATTCATCCCGTCGGTGTATCAAGGAGGAAAGCTCATCGGGACACTTGCCATGAAAATATTTATAGAAAAGATAGAAGGGAACCACGTGGTGCTGGTGCGAAAGTGATTGAAGTCGAGATTCCAGAACAAGACCGACTATATTACAAACCCTTCTTTAGATTTTGCTTAGACTCCCAAGAGATATATATCGGGAGTCCAAGACCAGATATGGCAGCAGTATTCAACGCTCCACGTGGTGTCTTGCTAGGTGGAAGCACTGATGAGAGGATTTGTTTTGGCACACACACACACACACACACACACACACACACACACACACACACACACACACACATATGTATGTACAATCATGTGACGATAAATATTCACACTTTCCAGAGTCAAAGCGTCCAAATTTGCTTGCCGGGCTGCTGTTTGGTAATGGATACGTGCATAAACCCACGATAGACAGTTCGTCATTTCGTCAGCAGCATCCTCTCATCTCGCAAGTTTGGGCCAAGAAAAGTGCATTCTTCGACCTTTGTTATTTTGTGCTGATTAGCACAAACTGGGTCTCTGATTGAGAGCGAGGCCAACGGCAATGATTGCTGCGTCAGCAATGTTTTTGGTCAATAAAAAGAGTCTGAGACATTGGCTGGCAGTGCTGTTGGGACCGTGGTGACGTGCACTGGTATAGAGGTTCGTATTAAATCACGACTTTGTTTATTTTTATCTGGAAGCTGGACGCTAGCTTCGAACCTACCAATAGAGCGAGCGATGTAATTACCAGTATCTACCGAAACGTGGGAGAAATACACTATCTACAAATCATTAAGAAAACTTTCATACCACTTAACTGTAACAAGTTTATTTTCCATCCTTTTTTACGTTACATCGTTTTTATTATAGACTACTTGATGCGAAAGCTTTTTGTTATTGCATCAGCCAGTATTTACATGTCAGTTAAGTAGCCACTGTGATAATACTTGTGTAGCGAAGCAAGCTTAGAATGATAACAAAAAAAGTTACTTCCTCTTACACGAAGGTCAAATTTTATGGTTCTACGCAATGGAGACTATTCTATGGAATAGTAAAAAGTAGGTTGTAACAAAACAGCTGTGCACACTGCTATCTTGACTTTCTAAAATTCAGGAGCATTAACGACAAGGTGAGAAGTGAACATTCAAGGAAATCCAGTGCCACCCTCGGCTTCAAGGTAATTGCCTTGTGAAACTAATGACCAGGTAAGCAAACACAGGTTAAATTGGGTCATTCCGGAATTAAATTATCACGCCCTGCATTCAGTTTGCGCGATATTTTTATTGCTCAAGCGATTTATACAGCCAGTGATAAAACATTAAATCCATTTAGCGCCAAGAAGGATATTTACGTTATTTTTAATTTTTTTACATTAGTTTGTATCATATTAGATTTCATAATGTAATAAGTTTTTGTTATTGCATCAGCCATTATTCACACATGATTTATGATCAAAACGTGTCAATGCCAACTTAGCGATCATTGTGAGAGTATTTGTGCAATGAATTAGGCTTAGAATATGGGATGAAATTGAGGTTCTATGCGACGAAGGTTATTCTGAAGGTGAAATCAGTATACAAGTAGGTTGTGGCCAAAAAGAGGAGGAGCGAACATTCAAGGAACACCAGTGCCGTAGTTGGCCGTTTGATGAAGCACTACACGATCCTCAAAAATGCTTTTCAGATATGAGTTTGGTTTGGAATCATTCAAACCAGCTCGTAAATCACAGCTGTAAAATCAGTGACAGTTTTATTTCTAATCATTTATCTCCATGCAAGGTACTAAAGTTACTAAGACGCAATGGGTTATCGAGTAAAAAAATGAATTTGAAAAAAAATATTAAGCAGGGAAAACAATAAATTAATTTAAATTATGAAGACAAAAGACAAAGATGATTAGAAAGCCTCTTGTCAGAAAAGAGTTCCACAAGCAAGAATTGCAAGAGAAGAGGCTGTTAGAATGGAACTTACATAGAACAACCCATTTCGACTGTAAAATGATAAGACCTAGTTGTCAATCTGGAAACATTGAAATCAGCACGTAAATCACGTCTAATTGCTACTGTAGGGGAACAACAGTTGTCTTCCCTTTTGAGGAACTCTTTTTTTTTATCTGGGTTCAGTTCCCTTCCCGGCTGGAGTGGGATAGCCACGAAGAGCAATTGCTGGCGCAACGGTATGTCGCTTCTTGTCTAGTCTTGCTAAAAACATTCTCGTCCATTTGGACAACTTGAGCAATCTTATTGTTTGGGACTTACTTAAACATTCGTAATGTATTGTTACTTGTTTGTGTTTTATTAAATGCCTATTTGTTATTGCCTTTTTTACTACACGTGCTACGGCAGCGTGTCAATATCTGTTGCTAAAAAGTTTGTATCAGTATCGTGTAACTGGAAATATTGCCAGTTCGCACCACAATCCTAATACTACTATGAAATCCAAGCTTCTGGTATTTGCTATACAGCATTAAAGTTGGATAACTAAAGGCTAGAGAAAAGTTTTATTTTCAGATGATTTAGCTCACAGTTCGTTATACGTAATATTGGGTTGGCCAGGACTTTCGTTCGCTTATCATTTTTTATGGCAGATCAACCTCGGCGGGTCATTTATTGCCAACTAAATTTTATTTATTGCTGGTAATACCTTTTTCTTTCAACAATTTATTGTTTATATAAGTTTTTGTGTCTAGTAATACTTTTTTTTTTTTTTTGAGTATCAAGATTCATTGGGATTTGTTTTTAAGGGCAGGGTTCCCAAGTCCTACCCTTGTTATTAAACCCATAACTGGAGGGAAGGGACGGATTAATACTTTTCCCAAGGATACCAGTGCTTAAGTGAATGCAGGGTATTCAACTGGAATTCGAACTCGGCTCACCGATTTCTCTTTCCGAGCTGATATCCACTGCACCGCAACGCACATCCGTCACTATACGCTTACAGCACCTAGTATTCCCAAGTGGTCACCCATTACCGACCAGGCTCAACGTTGCTTAACTTCGGTGATCGAGCGAGAACCAGTGTATTCAACGTTATATGGCCGTAAGCCCGTTCGCTTATCAAGTAGAAAATTTAATATACTGAAGGAACTTTTGTCCAACCATACATTAGGCGAACTCCTGGTAAGAGGTTTGATTTAAGGTATACATTTAAAAACTATAAAGCAAGATGATTTGGTGGGGGCGGTTCCATGTCCAAAGCTAGAACCGTCGGACTATATTTTTGCCTCTAGAATATCTCCGTTAATATCTCTTCCCACATCTCCTGTTCGCAGGAACCTCCGACCAGCTTAATATTTTACTACAGCCAAATAACAGACTGGGAGATGTTCCGCGAGTTCCTGTGTGACGTCTCTTGGAACAAAGATTTTAGTCTTCCCCTCGAAGACTGTGCATCCTAGATCTCCGCTTGGGTTAAAGCTGGCATCAATGCTTTCATCCCAGCCAGGAAGTAACGACTTAAACCCCATTCGTCCCCCAGGTTCTCCCCTGCTTGCTTGGCCACTATTGACCACAGGAATCACTTCTTCCGGCTTTAACTTGTTCCTTTTTCTCTTTACTCACCTCTTATGTAACCCCCTGCGCACCAGTGGCAGTTCTGCCTTGCTTGGGGTGAAATGATAAAAAAAGAAAGAAAGAATGTTAAATTCTGCTAAGAATGCTAAACTCTTGCATGTGAAAATGAAATTGCATATACACATTCATCAGTGCACAATATTTTAGATACTGTTTTTTCCAAGTCTACCATTCTTCCAGAGTGCTCAGTCAGGGTGTGAGAGCGTAAATAGTCATCTGCAGGCATATCTGTTTCGCTTTATTACAGCTCATCAGTACGGTTAGACACGATTGATTTTAGCCCCGATTGAAACCCGGTCGAATTGTTATCAGGCGGCGATTCTAGAGTAGCTACAGTTTTTCCAAAGTCTACCATTCTTCCAGAGTCAGGGTGTGAGAGCGTAAATAGTAATATCTTTGTATCTATCTTAACAATAAAATGATCCTATTCAAATTATATATATATATATATATAATTTAAATAGGATCATTATATTATTAAGATAGATGCAAAGGTATGCCGCTTAAAAAATTTAGACGTCTTTAAAAAGGTGCGTAAATTTTTTCCCCCCATTTTTTTCGAATTTTTCTCCGCTGTTTTTTAAGCGAGATACCTTTGTATCTATCTTAATAATAAAATGATTCAATTTAAATTAATTATATTTTGGTGTGGTAGGAAAAAGAACTTTTTCATATATATATATATATATATATATATATTGATTGTTTAATACTTAGTTTTTAGTCATAATAGGGTTAAACCAGTACACATTTGTATCAAAAAGTGTTCAATACAATTATATTGTAGAATTTTTTAATATTTTCCATTTTAAACGAGTTATTCTGCTACCCAGGTTTCTACCATGACTGGTGTCTTCGGGCGATTTTTAATAATATTTTTTAACAATATTTTCCCCATATATATATTGAGTCAGCGACTTTGAGCCATTTCGGAAGAATTTTGGTCTAAAATATTAACAGGTCGATTAGCGATCATCCACAACGTGGCGGGTGATAAGGTACTTCTAGGCAAAATCGATATTTGCATCGGTTCATGTGAGAATATTAACATATATTAAAACTTCATTTTAAAGAAATGCTTATCCCGGAAAAAATCTTTGTACTGAATGGAAAGAATATTGTGTGGTCTGATGAAATTTATCTCATTGAAATGAATTGTAATTTATAACCAATTTAAATGACGTTTTGAGTTTTCCTTTATAAATATTATATTGCTCTTGATAACATCCAGTGAGCTCCCTATATAGATATAATACTTAATATATATATATATATATATATATATATATATATTTTATATTAAGCTGATCTTGTTGGATTATCGTCACCGTTTACGGACTTGACGTCTATACTTATATATATATATATATATATATATATATATATATATATATATATATATATATATATGATCTGGCACATCTAAGACCTCTCGACCACGAATGACCATTAGTTTAAACGAGGTTTTAATCAAGCCTATATAACACAGTTTTCGATCTATCTCAATAACCATATCTGCTCTGAAATGTATCGTAATGTCAACAAATGTAAACATGTTACGGAAATTAACGAAGATTAACGGAACTTGGTTATAAACCGACAATTGGAAATGATTTGTTTGAACATTATTTTTTATCGATACTCGTATTTAAGTAGATATTCTGTTTTTAATTAAACATATTAATATATAAATATATATTAAACATATTAATTAATATATATATGTGTGTGTGTGTGTGTGATTCCTGCCGAATGACTTATATATATATATATATATATATATATATATATATAAGTCATTCGGCAAATTTGAGTTGCGTTAGAGGTTTTGTCTCTCCAAAGTGTAACATTGTCCCTTTGTGGCCCTATCCTCTGTTGCATTATTTGAGGAAACAAATCGGGGTGTCTGCCGGGTGCAGGCGCCATGTCTTATTTTAAGATGGTTCTATGTATTCAACAGATCCCTTTCGCAGTGCCATGTAAAATAATCACAATGACAATGCTATTAATTCTGAATTGCTTTATTCTCACATCAACGCGATACAAATATCGATTTTGCTGAGAAGTACGTTGTCGCCCGCCACGGAGTGGATGATCGCAAATCGGCTTTTGATATTTTAGACAAAAATTCTCCCGAAATGGCTCGAAGTCGTAGACTAACACTCGTTGAACAAAAGTAAGAAAATTTCCACCATTTTCTTATGAATTGCTTTATTTCACTCGGCCGACATGAGCTTCTGATCTGAGGACAGCTAGCCTGTTGGACACGCTGCTTGGACAGTTTGCCTGTTGGACAGGCTACTTGGACAGCTAGTCTGTTGAACACTCTGCTTGGACAGCTAGCTTGTTGGACACACTGCTAGGACAGCTTGTTTGTTGGACACGATGCTTGGACAGATTGATTGTTGGAAACGCTACTTGGACACCTAAGCTGTTGGACACGCTACTTGGACAGCTAGCCTGTTGGACAAGCTGCTTGGAGAGCTTGCTTGTTGGATACGCCATATGGAGAGCTAGTCTGTTGGACACGCTGCTTTGACAGTTTGCTTTTTGGACACGCTGCTTGGACAGCTAGCCTGTTGGACACACTGTTTGGACAGCTGACCTGTGGAACACGTTGCTTGGACAGCTAGCCTGTTAGACACGCTATTTGGACAGTAGCCTGTTGGACACGCTGCGTGGACAGCTTGCTTGTAAGGACACGTTGCTTGGACAGCTAGCCTGTCGGACACGCAGCATGGACAGCTTCCTTGATAGACACGCTGCTTGGACAGCTTGCTTGTTGGGCACGCTAGTTGGACAGCTTGCCAGTTGGACATGCAGCTTGGACAGCTTACCTGTAAGGACACGCTGCTTGGATAGATAGCCTGTTCGACACGCTGCTTGGGCAGCTAAGCTTTTGGACACGCTACTTGGACAGCTTGCCTGTGAGGACACGCTACTTGGACAGCTTGTCTGTTAGACACGCTGCTTGGACAGCTAGCTTGTTGGACACGCTGCTTGGACAGCTAGCCTGTAAAAATACTCTGCTTGGATAGCTTGCTTGTTGGACACGCTACTTGGACAACTAGCCTGTTAGACGCGCTGCTTGGACATCTAGCCTGTAAGGACACACTGCTTGGTCAGCCAACCTGTTGGACACGCTACTTGAACAGCTTGACTGTTGGACATGCTGCCTGGACAGCTAGCCTGTTGGACACGCTGCCTGGACAGGTAACCTGTAAGTACACGCTGCTTGGACAGTTTGCCTGTTAGGATACGCTGCTTTTTATTTTGATATGGTTTCCTATTTTTAGTTAAGTTTCCTTTCTCTACTCTACCGCTAATTTCAAGAGAGATGTCAGGGGTGAACTATATTCCTTAGTTACGCCAGTTCAGTCATTAACAGCTAGGACACCCAATGTTACGTGCACAATTCATTGCGTATTTTAAGTAGATTGGTGATTTTACACATCTCCTTAAACCGACTCCAAGCGTCAAGGAATAAATACCAAGTCGTTGTCCGTTGGGTTGGGTACAATGTGTTGAACGTTTGCGTCACGTTGGGAGTTACATCCATCGGAAGGGCTATAGTTTCCCTTTGTAGTTTTATCATTTGCATCGTGAGTTCAGTAATCGATTTAAGGATCCCACCTGGTGCCGATGCCCTGTCTTAATTTTAAGACCGTTCCAAGTATTCACCAGATCCTGTTCGGAGCACCATGTAAAATAATGACAGCGGTGGTAATAATTCTGAATTTATTCTCTACCAACAAAATTCGAAAATACACTTTGCCCCCTAGCCACTCAGCAGTACATATAACACCAAATGAGGTAACATACGCCCTCCAGTGTCTGCCTGTGGAAGCCCCACATTATGAAAAGAGACATTTCATTTCTATTCTACAGTTATGACATGAATTTTTCTCAGAAATTCAGGCAACTTAAAACGATTAATAAGTCAAAGTATACTAGAGAATACAAGTTTTATACTAATAGTTTCTTTTTTCGCACGGTAGAGATGTACGTTGTGGTACAGTGGATATCGACTCGGAACGAGAAATCGAGGACCCGAGTTCGAATTCCAGTTGAATTCATTGCATTCACTTACGCGCAAATACCCCTGGGAAAGGTATTAATGCGTCTTTTCCTTCCAGTTATGGGTTAAATAACAGGACAGATTGGGTTCTATAGCCTTGGCTGGCAACCTGTCTACCACAGAAAGCAATTGCAACCTACTGCGGGATAATCTTCTGCCCAGTCAGTCATGTCTCTTTCGACACATGATCGCCCAAGCGTGTTTCACGTATGGCACTTAACTGACTGACTGACTTGTTTGTAGTCCTCCTGGTCTAACGGAGAAGATGGCCTCCTATCTTTCTGAAGGGTATTTGCGCGTAAGTAAATGTAATGAACCTGACTGAAATTCGAACACATATCTCTGATTTCTCATTACGCGCACACTTGCTAGAAGTCGGAAAGTTAAGTTTTTGAACGTTTTATTTTACACACACAAGCACACACGCGCACGCACACACACACACACACACACACACACACACACTATATATATATAGAGAGAGAGAGGGGGAAGGGGGGGGTAATGATGTCAAGTCCGTAAATGGCGAGGATAATCCAAGATCGACTTAATATCAAATTTTATATTTTATCTGTATAGAGAGCTCAATGGAAAATATTCTGGGAAAATATTTATACCGAATGGAACGCATATAGTGTGGTCTGATGAAATTAGCCAATTTAACTCATGCAAATGAATTATAATTTATAACCAATCTAAATGATGTGTTGAGTTTTCCTTTATATATATATATATAATTTTACAAAATCTCAAGTGGAATGACTATATCGAATCCATTGCTAAATCCGCTGCTAAGAAGGTCGGTTCAATGTGCAGGGCCAGGAAGTTTTTTCCCCGTCTGAGTCCATCCTGCACTTATATAAATCTACCATCCGCCCGAGTACTTCTGCCACATATGGTCGGATGCCCCTGCTATTCACCTCGGGGTTTCTTGACAAAATCCAACGGAGAATCTGTAATGTGATCGATTCCTACTTGGCAGCTTGGCTGTCTCACCGGCGTGACGTGGCTTCCCTGTGACTCTTCTATAAATAATTTCATGGCTTTCGCTTCAATAAACAGAGACCACTGGTGTCCCCTAGGTATGAATTTACACGAATTACTACATTAGGTCCCACTCTTTTACAGTGAAACCGATAAAATGTAACCACAATTTCTACTCTAGCAGCTTCTTTTCACGCACTACCAACCTGTGGAATTCCCTTCCATATACTTGCTTCCCCGACAGCTACAATTTCCAGGAATTTAAATGTAAGGTCAACAGACATCTTCTATCACACTAACTCGCATCCATTCTCTCAAGCTCTTTTTTCATCTACTTCACCCCCATTCTCGGTATTCTCATCCGTCTATTACCCTCCTCCTGACTTTTCCTGTAACTAACCCCTCTTTCTCATCACTTTCCCCTATGTAACCCCCTGCGCAACAGTGGCAGTACAATGCCTTGCTTGGAATGAGTTGATTTAAAAAAATAACAAAAGCACCATTCTATTTTTATTTGGCAATAAATACTATAAATAGTATGAAATACATCATTTCTTTTAAAAACAAAAACTGGGGTGGCCTAATAATTATGGCCGGTAGTATATAGATACCAAATGCAGGCGACAATTCTACTCCTGCGGCTTCTTCTCTCGCACTTCCCGCCTGTGGAACTCGCTTCCATATTCTTGCTTTCCTGACGGCTACAACCTCCAAGAATTTAAATGCAATGTCAATACTCATCTCTTAACCATTTGACTCTAGTTCTTTCCCCACCCCGTATATCCTTTCCTTTCTCTCCACCTTTGCAACTGTCATCACACCTGTATTCTCATCCTTCTCTTTGCTCCTTTCCAACTGATTCGTCTTCTTCTTCACTCTCTTCTACTTAATCTTTTTACTCTTATGTAGCCCCTGTACATCAGTGGCATTACCGCCTTGCTCGGGGTGATACGATTAATATATATATATATATGGTTCTACTTATTGCTGGCTATAGAAGATGAAATATTCTAATATGACGAACGACTTTATCATCTTCAAAAAACGAGGACATTTTTACTAATCATTGCAATGTTTGAAGATTGTGATCTCTAACTCCCATACCTTACTTACAACGAACTCTAATTCGAGCCAGTGAGAGCCTTATCAATTACTTATGACTATTAATGTCCCGCGATACATAAATTAATTAAAGCCTATTTTTATTCGCTGGCCCATTGCTTTTGCATATCCTATTTCCAGTATTGCCGTGAATTCATATGTGTATACCATGACTTCTCGGGTTAACGTGAATGCAACAGCTTCAAATATAGTCCTGAATGGCCGTAGAAAGTACATTATTATTGTGGATCCCGAGAATGGAGCCCGCACAAATAAATGAACAACGACCAGTAATTGATATAGAAAATAAGTGTATTAACGTAAGAATACAGACTTGAATGAAGATTAGCAGTCCAGGAATACAGGTTAGTAAAAAGTATATGTACAAGTCTCTGGAAGTGAAGCCGTAGTATATTGAGTATGTTCGCGTCGGAAGCTGATGGGTACTGCGTAATAATCTTCTCGATGAGTGGAGCACAGAGCTACTATGAACTACAGTGTGCTGACTGCTAATCTCTCTCTGGACTCACGTATTCTCCGGTTAACTCTCTGTGAAAACGCGGTATTCAGTATTTATTTACCTACCATCACTAGGGCAAAATGTGGCACAATGCCTTTTTAACGTGGGTTTTCCGAGCCATATAGCCCAGACAAAAATATCTATCTAATTTTGCCCAGAGCTACGACTGAGTTAATACTCTGGCAGAGAGATTGACAGTGTCAAAGGAAGTTACTGCGAGAAAACGTGGTACTCTCCTGTTTCGCTTCTATAGCAGTAGTATAAGTATACTCTGGACGAGTTCATCTTTATGAAAGGGAGAACCCCACAACAATTATACAACTCTTAAGAGTACATTGTCGAACAGAGCTTTTTACCTAATTTTATACTTTTTTTTTTTTTTTTGCAAGGTGTTACGTGTGTCAAGGAGTGCTCAAAAGAGACAAGAGAAAAAGGAAACAATATCCAAGATAAGGAAGACAACACATAAAATTGATACATTTTTTGCGAAGACAGCTACATCCTCTGAGCAAGTCAAAGACGCAGCTGACTTTGGCTTACAAGACAAAGTATCAACAGCCGTAGAAGCACCTTCTGAATCTGAAATTACTCTTCATTCTGCTGAACCCCTTGATCTCTACCCCCCCAGCCAGATGAAACCGAATTCGATGGGTCACCAGCTAAGGTTTCAAGGCCTGATTCCATGACAACCAGTACACATATTACATCTGTGAATAGTACATATTTTCTTAAATAATGCCTCTATTTCACAGGAGATTTTCTGGAAATTTCATCCCAACCAGCCTGTATGTAACATACCATTGAATAGTGCTGTTGTATATGACCGACAAGGAATTCAGGGCATGAACATTAACAGAAAGTGGGTCACATACAATGAAGAAAACAAGATTGCTCGTTTTGTCTGATGAATGCTCCCGAGAAAAGTCGAAACATGCAGATGATCCACGGCTGTTCTGTTTGGAGACACACCACATCAACGTTGTTTGAACATAAAAAGAGTCACTGTCATAAGCATTCCACTGATGCATATTTTCTGATTGCTTGTGAAAATCCACCAAGCACAATTTGTTAAAGGAACAACTCTCCTTAAGGACTCAACAAGTACTTCAGCGTCGCTCCGTTTTGAAGTCTGTAATTGATGTAATATTTTACATTGGTTTTCAAGTTTTGTCTTACCGCGGCAAACATAGAGAAACTGTTTCAACTGTATTTGATGAAAGTAATCATGACAATCGTGGAAATTTTCTAGAGGCTATAAAGCTTCTTGCAGAATACAATCCACACTTGTAGGAACATTTGCAGAAGGTCATTTTGCAGAGCAAACAAAAAGATCCATTTTAAGAAAGGGCGTGGCAAATTTCTAACTTTTTTAATCAAAACAACTGTGAATAAGATAATAAATATTATTTCAGGCAGGGTCAAAAACGAAACTGTGAGGGAAGTGAAAAATGCATGGATGTTTTCAGTACAAATTGACTCCACCCAAGACATTTCTGCCCATTATCAGTGCGTCATTGTCCTTAGATATGATGTTAGGGACAGAGCTAAGGAAAGACTAGTTTGCCTGGTAAATTTTGATAATTCAAGCGGAAAATGCTTGCACACCCTACTACGAAATTCACTGACAGAGATAGGCTTGACACTGGAACAGTGTATTGGAGATTTATTTGATGAAGCAGCTAATAAACAAATCCGCCTCGCATGTCGTCTCACAAAATGAATTCCGCCCACTACATCGTGCCATAAAATAATGATCTTTTCGGAATTGGTAGAATGTTTCGAACAAACAAAAGACTGGGATATGGTACGGTGGAATGCATCTCTCCAATTTCGGAACATTCGCCCTATAGACGACGATTCTTAACTTAAACAATCTTTGAACATTTCGGACAAATATAACGATTTCACCATCGCTAGAAGATGTTATGAATGAAGAGCAAGCAATGTCTGGTACAAGGTGTTATTCCACCAACATGGCAGCCAAGCGGGTCCTTGGACGTGATGTAATGGTAGCAAGCTTGTTGTGCGGAATCAGTTGCGACTGGGTTGTGAGTTCGATTTTCACATGATGTTCCAAACTTTTGGCCCTAATGTCACAACTAAGATACGATTCAGAAATCTTTACGTCAGACAGTGTGATTCTTTTAAGCAATTAGATTAGATATACAGAGTATTGTACGGATTCAATGGCTTAAAGCACAGAGGAAGATCTGACGACAGATTGTGCAAGAGGTTTCTTCGTTCAGGGATCGGCTCAAGACATAGATCTTTACGTTTTCATAATTTTTGAATTTAAGAACGCTCATAAATATTATTTCTCTCTCTTTCTCTCTCTCTTTTCTTTCTCTTGCTCTCTCTCTCTCTCTCTCCCTTTTCTTTCTCTGTCTCTCTCAATTATAATAAGTGGGAGGGTTAGTAAAAATAAAAAAGAGTTACAAAGTATTGGAAATTGTGGAGAGCTACGATTTACGCACATAAAGAAAGAAAATTTTGACTGAATCAAAAAGCATGACAAAGAATATAAGTT
Organism: Ascarosepion bandense; assembly: GCA_037127315.1. Taxonomy (NCBI): domain Eukaryota; kingdom Metazoa; phylum Mollusca; class Cephalopoda; order Sepiida; family Sepiidae; genus Ascarosepion; species Ascarosepion bandense. The sequence continues at coordinate 568,606 of JBBBDQ010000973.1, forward strand.
CTTTTTTTATGTGACGTATCCTTTCAGGACGTAGGTGAACATGGTTCCCTACTAACCCCCTATCCCTCGTGGTCCTTCGAAGTGTTTCCCCCTTTGCCAAGTTTCCCTCCCATAGTTTCACCATCGATTCACACTGGCTCATGGGATAGAAATAAAAGTGGATCGCAAAGGCGGAGTAGCACTTTCCAATCGTACACTTGTCACACTAAAAACTACTGCATTCTCAATCCATGTTCTCATGTCATTAAACACTTCGTCACTTAATTTTGGTTTCCAGTGTTTTCCTTACAGTCTTAATAACCAATAACTATGAGCGTTATGTGAACTTTATAACAATGTTATTAAAAAAAAATGAATATTCACAATCATGTTGATTTTTTAAAAAAAAGCGAAATATCCAGATTTTTTTAAATTAATAAAATTAAAATTTAACATTAGAAAAACATTTTAAATGACCTAGAGAATTTTGTGAATATTTTGAATTAACCTATTAAAGAAAATAAAAGCATCGTCTTTTTAAAATATTTAACCTTTTACTTGTCGTTAAAGTTCGCCCTGTTTCCATTTTAGAACGCTCATGAATATTCTTTTTTTCTTTCTCTCTCTCTCTCTCTCTCTCTTTCTCTCTCTCTTCTTTCTCTCTCTCATTTATAATAAGTGGGAGGGTTAGTAAAAATAAAAAAAAAACTGCGAAGAGTTACAAAGTATTGGAAATTGTGGAGAGCTATAATTTGTGCGCATAAAGAAAAGAAATTTGAACTTTCGGGACGTAGGTGAACATGGTTCTCTACAAACCCCCTATCCCTCGTGGTCCTTAGAAGTGTTTTACCCTTTGTCAAGCTTCCCCCCCATAGTTTCACCATCGATTCACACAGGCTCATGGGACAGGAATAAAAGTGGATCGCAAAGGCGGAGTAGCACTTTCCAGTCGCACCCTTGTCGCGCTAAAAACTACTGCATTCTTAATCCATGTTCTCGTGTCATTAAACACTTCGTCACTTAATTTTGGTTTCCAGTGTTTTCCTTACAGTCTTAATAAACAACAACTATGAGCGTTATGTGAACTTTATAACAATGTTATTAAAAAAAATGAATATTCAAAATCATGTTGATTAAAGAATATTAGCGAAAGATTCAGATATTTCAAAAATAATAAAATTAAAATTGAACATTAGAAAAACATTTTAATTTACCTAAAGTAGCTGGTCCAGACGGCATAGTGATAGAGCTGCTGATAGCCTTAGAAGAATATGGCATAGAAAAATTACCGACATAATAAACGAAATTTATAGCGGTGGAATAATACCAGACGACCTATGCAAGTCGATATTTATAGCACTGCCGAAGAAACCAGGTGCAAACGAGTGTGAACTACACAGAACTATCAGCTTAATGAGTCACATCACAAAACTGATGGTCAGAATCCTGGTGAACAGAGCGAGAAGCAGAATCAGGCCAGAGATAGGGCAGGAACAGTGCGGGTTCTTTAAAGACACTGGAACAAGGAACGCCATATTCATGATTACGATGCTCTCCGAAAGGGCAATATAAATGAAGAAAGACTTATACCTATGCTTCATTGACTATGCGAAGGCATTCGACAAGATACGACACAAAGAATTGATGGAGATGCTCGGCAGCCTAGACATTTTCGGCAAAGACATAAGAGTAATCAAGAATCTCTACTGGCAGCAACAATCTCAGTACAGGTAGATTTACAAAGATAGAAAGAGGCGTACGACAGGAATGTGTCTTTTCATCGGATTTGTTCAACCTGTACAGCAAGAATATTTTGAGGACTCTAGACGACACGCCAGGATTTGCTATTGGAAGCTACAACTAAGGTATGCAGATGATACAGTGCTGATTGCAGACACGGAAAGGAAACTGCAGGACCTCCTACAGAAGGTAGCGGTGGAGAGTGACAAAAAAGGACTACAAATAAACTTTAAGAAAACTGAATGCATGGTCATCAGCAAAATGCCAAATACAGGTGGGGGATACCAGAATAAAGCAGGTGCAAAAATTTAAATATCTAGAAAGTGTTCTAACAGGAGATGGAAAGTGCGACACAGAGATCAGAAGGCGAATTGGCATGGCAAAGGACGGGTTCCAGAAGCTGAGCAAAGTACTAACACACAGGAAAATTTCACTAGAAACAAAGAAAAGAGTGCTGGATTGCTATGTGATGTCAGTTCTTCAATACGGCAGTGAGTGCTGGACAATATCATTGAAAATGAAGACAAAACTGGAAGTAGCGGAAATGTGGTTCTAGAGAAGGATGCTGCGGGTATCATGGACTGAACATGCAAGCAACGATGAGGTGTTGGAAAGAATGGCAACCAAAAGGAAATTAATACCGAGCATCAGGAAGAGACAACTGAAGTTCCTGGGACACGCAATGAGGAAGGAGGGCTTGGAGAGCCTGATACTGACTGGCCAGGTAGAGGGAAAGAGAGACAGAAGAAGGCAGTGGATAACATATTTGCAGGGCCTAGTCGGGTGGATGACGGAACGGGGGTTGCCAGGAGTAACAGGAACAAACATACTAAGGGCCACAAGGGATAGGGAGACGTGGAGGGCCATGATCACCTACGTCCTGAAAGGACAGGGCACATAGAAGAAGAACAAGAACAAGAACAAGAAGAACAAGAAGAAGATAATTTTGTGAATATTTTGAATTAACTTATTTTAAAAAAAATAAAAGTATAGTCTTTTTAAAAATATTTAACCTTTTACTTGTCGTTAAAGCTCGCCCCGTTTCCATTCAAATTTGCACTACCCGGCCCAGGGATTGAACTGTCAATTACCATGCCGTTAAATTCATAAACGAACGCCTTTAACCAGTCAGATTAGGTAAAGCAATAAATGACAAATAGTGACCAAGACAAGATATCGTTAGGTATCGACAGCGGAAAAGGCCCTTTTTTTACTCTCCTTAAATTCCTTCCAAATCTGCAACATCCGGGATATATGATTTTTGTTGATTTGTGTTATAGAATTTGTAATGCCTTCTTTCTTTGTGATTTAAGCGACCATGGCTCTCCACGGATTCCTTTTTTTTACTGCTTGCGAGTTGTCATGCATTTTTAGGAAAGATCGTGGAATAATTTTTTGTTGCTTCTACGGCGATTCGTAACCCAGGAATTGCCTTCTCTTTGACTGATTGGATGTGCGGCTGCTGCAATAGAGTGTTGTTCGCAATTAGAAACTGTAGAACTAAGTTTGATTTATTTTCATGTTCATTGCATTCATTTACTCATTGAAAAAAGCATGAATCTATCTAGTTTTTTAACTATGGTTAAAAAGCAGGTGAAACTGAGCTCACTAGCCGTGGTTGGCTACAAGAATGACAGCAATGAACTCAAAATCATCACAACAGATGTAGAGAGGAGGAGAGAAACTAACCCAGAATTTGAACACGTCTCGATTACTGCGACTATATTCGTTCTAACATCGTACATATTGCCGGAGACATTCGCAATCAAAATGTCGAAACAAATATACATTCACAGGGGGACACACACAGGATGCACACACAGGATACACACACAGGATGCACACACAGAATGAAACAAAGGCGAGAGAAAGAGAGAGTACGTAATGAAAATGTACCGCGCTCTCATTAAATCCCAAAATTAAATAAAAAAAATGAAAAATATTATCACTTTTATTGACCTCCCAAAGATAAAGGAAACTTATATATATATATATGTGTGTGTGTGTGTGTGTGTGTGTGTGTGTGTGTGTGTGTGTGAGTGATCCTCTTTTCAGGGCTCGCTTTTGGCAAGAGACGACGTGAAATCCCACGTCTTCGATTCAAGGATCAGCACAAAGAAACGCCTTGCTGAGAACAGAAATCGATCCGGTTAATGACAGAAGGGAGCAACACAAAAAAAAAAACATCGTTCGTAAACTTTATATATATATATATATATATATATATATATATATATATATGTGTGTGTGTGTGTGTGTGTGTGGCAAAATTTTTAATTTATTGCAGGGCCCGGAAATTTTTCCCACCTGAAACTATTCTGCACATATACAAATCTACCATCCGCCCGTGTATTGAATATTGCTGCCATATCTGGTCGGGTGCCCCTGCTGCTCTCCTTGGGCTTCTTGACAAAATACAAAGGAGGATCTGTAACGTGGTTGATACTAACTTGGCAGACCGGCTGCAGCCGCTCTCACACCGGCGTGATGTAGCTTCCCTGTGCCTCTTCTACAAGTACTTTCATGGCTTCTGCTCCGATGAGCTTAGATCACTGGTGCCGCCCAAGCACGAATTTACACGAGATACTAGATTAGCAACTAGGTCCCACCCTTTTACAGTTAAACAAATAAGATGTAACCGTAAATTCTACTCCAACAGCTTCTTTTCTCGCGCTTCCCGCCTGTGGAACTCCCTTCCACAAGTCTGCTTTCCCGACAGTTACAATCTCCAGGTGTTTAAATGTAGGGTCAATAGACACCTCCTATCACACTAACTCCCAACTATTCTCACAACACTCTCATCTACCCAACCCTCATTCTCGGTATCCTCACCCGCCTATCACCCACCCTCTGTTATGTCCTATATTTAACCAGCCTTTCTCCTCTCTACGTAGCCCCCTGCACAGTAGTGGCAGTGACATGCCTTGCTCGGGGTGAAACGCTTATAAAAAAAAAAAAAATATTACTTAAATATTGATGGAATCTTTGATTTATTTCCAATTTAATTTCTTATAATTAATCTAATTCCATTATCTTTAAAACAGTTGTTTTTCTTCTTTGTCCATATCATTTGCTTATAGATTAACTTATTGTTCTTTTATTCCTTTTTATTCCTCAGGTAAATTTTTAGCGTAAGTTATTTTGATATTAACATTATTCGGGCCCTATTTTGAATTGAAAATGGAAAAAAAAAAATAGAAAAATATTTGAAAGGCCTGACACCTTTTATTTATATACATTTTTATTTGCAAAATATTTTTTAATATATCAATTTCAACTTCCAACGCCATTGGCAACGTTTTCCATTTTCTTTACACAAAAACACATTCAAACAAATAATTGTATTTTGGCATAGTGATTATTATCGGCAATGATGCGGGTGTTCACTCCTTGATATGGCCATGCGATCTTGAAAATTTTGAATTATATATATATATAGATATAGATATAGATATATATATATGTGTGTGTGTGTGTGTGTGTGTGTGTGTGTGTGTGTGTGTGTGTGGTGATATATATATGTGTGTGTGTGTCTCTGTGTGTGTGTAGTGATGTGTATGTATAGATATGTGTGTGTATATATGTATATGTGTATTTATGTGTATATATATATGTGTGCGTATATAGGTGAGTATATATATGTGTATATACACGTGTGTATCTATATGTGTATATATGTGTGTATATATATGTGAGTGCGTATGTGGATATATAAATATGTGTACATATATATATGTGTGTGTGCGTGTGTGTATATATATATATATATATATGTGTGTGTGTGTGTGTGCACAGAGAAATAAAATGTGCGAAAATTGATCTTCCCGACTCCAAATTTCGCAGATGTAATCCGCTTAGATAATACAATTGATTCTATCAATATATATATATATATATATATATATATATATATATATATATATATATATTATATGGCGATTGAATTAAATCTACGAAACTTCATGTTATTGCGTCTCTTGTTTTTTTTTTTATCAAATCACCCCGAGCAAGGCGGTAACGCCACTGATGTGCAGGGGGCTACGTAAGAGTGAAAAGATTGGGAAAGAGAAAGCCGGAAACCACATCCTAAACAGGGAACAAGGGATGAGCCTCTTCACCTGTTCAATAGACGAGGGTAGAGTGTGAACCGGGCGATAGTATAGTTTATCTACTCCAATTGAAAAAAAAAAAGAAAGATAGAAAGGAGTGAAAAGGTTGGAAGAGAGAAAGCCGGAAACCACATCCTAAGCAGGGAACAAGGGATGAGCCTCTTCACCTGTTCAATAGACGAGGGTGGAGTGTGAACCGGGCGATAGTATAGTTTATCTACTCCAATTGAAAAAAAAAAAGAAAGAAAGAAAGGAGTGAAAAGGTTGGAAGAGAGAAAGCCGGAAACCACATCCTAAACAGGGAACAAGGGATGAGCCTCTTCACCTGTTCAATAGACGCGAGTGGAGTGTTTCCACCCGGTATAAGTCTTTGTTACCTGGCCCAAAAACTTATCTCAGAATTACTATGCCACTAAATTCATAAATCAATACTTCTACAAAGTAACCTCGTGATGATCGTTGTCTATAAATGAAAAACCTTCTCTTGTAAATGAAATAAAGGGTTTATTTCGAAATTCCAGTAAGATTAACCGGATCGACTGAAATCTGAAAACATCGTTGCATAATCGTCGTAAATAATAACAACAAAGACGGTGACATGTGTAAATAATGAGTAGAATGTGAATAGATTTAATTTCAGTCTTGATGAGGAGGGAGCTTAAACAGAAAAAATTGTGGAGAGGATCACATAGAGAAGAGAAACAGATTCAATGACATGGGGGGACGCTTATGACTATGAAGCCAACCGTACTTCTCAAACCTCCTTCCTTCTCTCTGTTTCTTCCTTTGTCCGACATTGACAACTTCTACACAAATATGGGATCAGTACTGGTAACATGCAAGCCACGGATATCGCTGAAAGGATGTAGAAACTGGTCACGTAACTTCCATTATTGTAGTCCGTTATCAAACCTGTCAAAAAACACGAAAAATCTGGTTAATGCAGAGGTCCTCAGCTGCCTTCAAGGGAACTTAAATAATTTCAGTGGAAAACTAGAACAGGGGATTTATCCAAACCTTTTCTTTTACTAAAATTGATCCAATTCAAAGCACAAGAGCCACTCAAGGTAGCTTACTGAATGTGTTGTGTGATATGAAAATAATGATTGAAAGTACAAAATGAAAATTAAGAGCATATGTTCTACCCTCTATGTCTCTCTCCTTCTAGTTACCTTTCATGTTTTTGTGATAACAAGCGTGAAATGCGTCAGGCATAGGAACAATTGTATTAATAAATAAATGTTTACTGCAGGTTTGACTTTTTGTGGTCTATGAAATCAAAATTCAAATCTATATATTGGTGTCATTACTACAACATTGTCACACCGTTTAATGCGTCATGTATCTTAAAACACGCACATGCCAAAGAAATCCAATACGACAACACTTTATATTGTAATATTCTGAATGTACCCATGCAGTGGTCTGTCCCACCAAATAATAGTTCTCGGAAATGTTTTCTTAGTGGTGCGCCCTTATTATTAAAGGAATTAAGTATTGATATTTTTGTCATTTCTGAATTCATATGAAAGAAGCTTTTCCCTGATAATATTTCAAGCACATACATAGGTGTCATTACTACAACACTGTCACACCGCTTAACATGTCACTTACCTTAAAACATTCACATGCACACAATCACTTACCAATTATATATCCAACGAGCACAATTCCAATTCCAGCCATTGTTTCTGAAATGCCCATTGCAATCGCGTAATGATCGATATCAAAGAAGTCCATGACGACAACACTGTAAACTGACAAAAGCAGGCCGCAGAAAAAAAGCACGAAAAAACTCAACACACTGATGAGGTAGAAAGTTGTCAGAAGAGGATAAATGAGGATTAGGAGTCCCATGACAATTCCAGAGACAGTAAAGATAATCAGGCTGGATAACTTGTTCTGGAAGAGAAGCAAACCACCGATGATCCTTGCAAGGACATCGCCAGAGGCTCCAGCCGCATAGGCATTGGCACATTGAGTAAGTGTCAGACCTTGATTTACGCAAAAGTCTGGCAAATCGGTTAATATCGTTACAACAGTACCAATTATAATGAAAACAGCTATTAAAAACGCTAAAAACTGTTTATTTTTCATAATGGACACGAAAATCTTTATTTGCTGATTTTTTTTATCCTGCAATTCGAAATTGCTGTCCAAGTCTGCATTTGTTTCCTGTTCGGAGTTTATCACTCGATCCGAAATATTTTCACTGGACCTATTTTCCAGGATAATATCTTTTGCATCTGACTTCCGACATTCCTTGCTTAAGGAACCTATGTCAGAATTTTTAGAATTTTCTTTAGTTTTGTTACTATCCTTGAAATTTGGAATTATTAATGAAGACACGTTAGGTTCTTCCGCGTAAAGGTTTTCAGACATTTCTGTAGGTGCTGCATCAAGGTTAGTAGATACAGTTGTGGTTTGCGTTGCTAGGCTGGAAGTTGAGAGACCCTCGGCCATGTGCGGAGATTCGTTTTCCTGTAGTTTTTTGCAACCGCTTTTGTCTTTCTGATGACGCAAGTTTTTCACAGAGTACATCATGGCGCAGACTGTTGACTGCAACATCAGACCTGACATCATCAATAAACTTCCACGCCAAAAGTAAATTTCAATGAGATAAGTGGTCAAAGGCGTGAAAATGACTGTCCCAGATGCTTCACCTAGACTCACTAGGGGTACTAACAAACGCCCTTTGTCTTTGAAATAAGAATACAGGCCCATCGTCATAGAGATGAAGACGAAGGAACAACCAGTCCCTGAAATATAAAAAATAAAGACACATTATTTTAGGGTCTTTTAGGTCATTTTTAATGACAACTGGGATCATCTTTACCTAACGCATTTTCAAAAATAAATTTCATTGTATAAGGTGACCCTAAAGTCTGAACACATAGGAAATAACATTAACTATATTTTTTTCTTACCTCCACAGATTAAGCATGGTTTTTATCGAAAGAAGAAAGAATTGACTTATTTTTCTGGCGTATGCTAAAGAAGGTGTACTCAATGAGATTACAGATGCAACACACTTGATTGCCTGCATAACGAGTGAATGTGTTAAAATTGACGACAATGTGGAATTCTTGCATAAAGTTCACGTGAATCATGCAAAGTGCACCAACGCTTGCATCCCAAATGGTGGAAATCATATCAAAGATGTTATTTGTTAAGATTCCAATTGAATAAAATGTTGCTGAATATTTTATTTCTTGAAAATGTGACACTATCTTCCGCAGTGATAATTTCTCTTCTCCCGCGAGGATACTTTCCCTTGGTTGGTTTGAAACAACGGAGAGAGAAGTTGATATTGGCAATATAATTAATTAATTTACGCGATGTGAGCTTGCGTAAAAAAAATAATAATTTTAATACTATAAAATGCTTGTAAAATATGGGGAATAGAAAAATCAACTATTTTTACTATCACGTATTTCTAAATTCTGGGGAATATAAAATCTATTTCTGGGAAAGGAAAGAGAAGGGAAATATGAACTTTTTCTTCTTTCGGGTTTGAAATGGGTTTTCGATAAGTTGAAAACGCTTAGACAAAACAAGTGTCAGAATGATTGGATATGGTCACACGAAGGCCAAGGTTCCCCGATAAACCCGCTGGTAAGCCGGAATCTGTAGGAACTCGTAGGAAATAGAAATCGAATGTGAGTAGGCAAAATCGCATTCGTCGAGCTAAAGCCTTCCGCAAATCGAGTGGGCGAAAAACGATTTCATTGGCCGAAAGCTGTGAGCCAGCCGGATCCCAAGAGAAACTGGTTATAAAAATATGAACACGGCGAGAAAAATCAGAAGTTCTCGGAGAGTTCTCTAAAAGTTTTTCTCGGTGTGTCGGTCGAAATGTAACGACTGTGAAAAAGTGTTCCAGCCGGGGAGCCATGACCCACGGCTGGTCGCCCACCATAGAACTTATGGCTAAAGAGTTAATTTCGAATGAAGCCTGCCGCAAATTAACTCAAAGAAGTTAATTTGGAATAATACGCCATCGACATGAATCCCGAAAGAACGCTATTGCTATATTTTTTTTAATCACGAGAAAATCGAAAATTCTGATTCTTCGTTCGCTCTACTTCGGCAAACTTCGTTATACTCCGATAAGGACCCTAAAGAACTTTGCTGTTTTAGAAGTTACATAGAAAATTGGCAGCCCTGATTATAGAGAATAGATGAAAAGACTTTCATGAAAATTTAATGAATACGTGAAAAGACTTTAGTGAAAATTTGAAGAGATCTGTTTACTTTAACGCTAACGAAACTTAGACAAGACATGTTATTTCAGGACTGGAAGCTATGACGCTTTTAGCGAACTATCTCTCTCCGTTGTAGTAACCGACATTTTCGACGATTGTATATCATTTTCGACAACTGTATTCAAAGGAAAAGAAAGACATTGTTTTTTTGTAACTCTCCAGGCGTGTTCGACCTTGTTCATTTACTTTATTAATTTTATTTTATTTTTTTTTTACCGTGTTTATTTATTTATTTCTTTATTTTTCAAACGACAAGTGTACACCAATGTCCGGACTGGCTCAAAAAGGCGACTGCTAAAATTGCACGACGTGATCTCTAGGATCTAATCACAACGTGGGACAGTGGCCCGTTGTTGCAAAAGACGACTTGTAAACCAGCTTTTTTGTAGCGACTTCATCGGACGAAATCGTCACGACCAGCAACAGCAACCAAACCAACCGACCAACCGGGTGGCAGTATCACAACTGAGATCGTCACGACCGTCAGCGAGAATGAGCGTCACATTGGACAGACGGCCAGCCTAGCCTGAGGCGTCACACCTGGTGCCGTCTCAACCAGGATCTGACCTGAGGGTTGCCAGCCGGGCGACGACGTGCTACAATTTTACCCAAAGTGTGCAGACTTCAGTGTAGAGCAAGCAAAATTCAGAATGAAAATTGAATATTAGAAAAATTAATTCTTATTATTAATGAGTTATATTTTTTATCTTATTTCAGAACAAGTGACAACAAGTCACCTTAGCTAATTTAATAGTGTATGCTTGAATTATTAATAGAGAAATACACTGACAGTTATATTCCCGTCATGATACCAAGTCTGATAAGGGTTTATGAGGTACATGCCTCACAGACAAATGTGAGCGATATGGGGATCAATTCGAGAAAAAATAGACTGGAACCAAAATTGAAGATTTTCTCGGTTTTTCTGATAAAAACGCCGACACGGATATATAAAAAAATATTCAATACTTCTTTTTTTCATTATTTTCTTTTCTTCATTGACGTGTGGTGTAGAGTCAGGGATTTGTTGGCGGTAGGCACACGCACGAGTTGACGACTCGACTGCTGTCTGCAACAGCTGCATTCAAATCTCCTCTCCGTGATAGCTGACTTCACTTAAATAGTCAAACCGCTCGACACGTTATCTGTCGCACTTTATAACATTTCGGGTGATGATCTATTCTTGACCCTGGCTGTCAAAACAAAATTCTCCAGCCACCTGCGTTGTATACCTCAGTGATATTTCCCTGTGTCGCCTAGTGCAAAAGACACGTCTTGGCAAAATTCTACACCAACTAAAATATGATTTAACAATTCGGCAAGATCTTGTCATTTTCACTGGAAACCATGAATGACCCTCCAGCCTCATTCCACACAGACCAAGATATTATATAACAATAGATTTCAGATAAATCAGTATTTATTATCGTCTGCCAGTACTGTAAACAAATACTCTTTAAAATGAACGGGGTATCTACTCAAAAACGACTTTCCATAAAATAACGTTTGAACTAACAGAAAACTACATGCGTATATGTGTCTGTGTGTTTGTGTGTATGTGTGTGTGTGCTTGTGTGCCAATGTTGATGCTATATTTTTCTTTACCTGCAAATAATCCGAGAAAGACAAACAAATAATAAACATTGGTGGCATAAGCGCAGACAGCGACACCAAATCCTAAAAGAATGCTTCCGGTTACGGCTGTAATTCTCACTCCAAATTTGTCCAGGAACATTCCAGTAAGTAAACCTAAAACACAAGAGCATGAAAATGTTAAAACAAACACACACACACGCACGCACGCACGCGCACACACACACACACACACACACACACACACACACACACACACACACACATATATATATATATATATATATATATATATATATACTAGCAGTATATAGCCCGGTGTTGCTCGGGTGTAATGAAAGCTTTAAAACTAATCATTTGCCCACAGCGCCTGCCGCTTCACAAAAGGGGACGACCAAATCAAATCAAGGGTCGGTGCATATTTAGAAAGTACCACCTGATATAAATCTCTCTTCTAACCAAAATAATTCTTATGCAAGCCCTGATTTTCCCTCTGCAATCAAATGCTAGTAGAGACTGTGGCCTTTATAATATATTGAGCGAACTTGAATCACGTCTTCCGCGCACCTGACTGGGTGTTCGTAACATCTAATTCATGGCGCAAACTGACTTTAAATAGTCCACGGTGAGACTGGCTACTGAGAAGATAATTTCACGTTCTTAATCATAACCCTTTATATTGTTCGGTAAACAAGATTCGGTGACATACTTCATTAATTTTGGTTTTGATTTCTAGTATAAATCCATAAAAAACATATAAAATGATGTTCGAAAAAAGAATAATTAATGACACTATACACAAATTAAAATGGTGAAAAATACGAAATAATTATGTAAATAATTATGTGAATAGGCTACATTTCGAAATAAAATAGAAATAGCCTGACAATATATTTCATGCTTATATCAATCAGTTAAGTGCCATACGTGATACACGCTTGGGCGATCATGTCTCGAAAGAGACATGACTGGGCAGAAGATTATCCCGCAGTAGGTTGCCATTGCTTTCTGCGGTAGACTGGTTGCCGACCAAGGCTATAGAACCCAATCTGTCCTTTCATTTGACTCATAGCTAGAGCGGGAAGAGATGTATTATATTATTAAGTAGTAATAAGTGGGGGATCAGTTTATTACTTCATAACAATATAAAACCGATCGCCCACTTTATGACCAGTAGAAGCTTTAATCATGATTCCAACTATTATAATCAGTCAGTTAGTTAAGTGCCATACGTGATACACGCTTGGGCGATCATGTCTCGAAAGAGACATGACTGACTGGGCAGAAGATTATCCCGCAGTAAGTTGCCATTGCTTTCTGCGGTAGACTGGTTGCCAACAAAGGCTAGAGAACCCAAACAGTCCTGTTATTTAACCTATAACTGGAAGGAATAGACGGATTAATACTTTTCCCAAATGTATTTGCGCGTAAGTGAATGCAATGAATTCAGCTGAAATTCGAACTCGGCTCCCCGATTTCTCGTTCCGAGCCGATATCCAATGCACCACAACATATATGCTTATATAACTGTTTAAAAAGAAAATAAGTACAAATGAAAGACAAAATGCATTACGATGTTTATCGCGCTTAAAACCGCTATAACGAAAAACGTATCTCTTATAATATCTCTTAGAATAAAGCGTATAAAATTAAGTCTAACATACACACAACTTAACAAATAACGCATTTTACAAGGTCGAGCTATTAGACTGCTATGTCGCTCCTATTTTTCTTTACTTCTTTTAACAATTGCAAGACGACTCCTGTGTATTCTTTATACCCTGGTATTTCTGGTTCTCCCCCTTTTCGTAAAGAGGTATCGATGTAATGATCTTTAAGAAGGGACTTTGCAAAGCGCCGGTTCAGGATACTCTTAAAATTTGTTCCGATTCCTTCCTCTGCGGTGAAATGGATTTTATAAGATGTCAGCTAAGTGCCATACGTGATACACACTTGGGCGATCATTTCTCGAAAGAGACATGACTGACTGATTTTCTAAAAATTGATATTCTTTGGACGTTTTGGATTCTGTCATTGTTGATTTATTCAATATTTTTTCAGTGTTAAGTATCTATTAGCAAATGTTATTTTTCTGCTAATGTTCGAGAAATATTTAGTACCCGACCAACTCTTTCTTCCATCCGTAAGGATACCACCCCGCTTCATGTTAATTCTGTAATTTACAAATTTGAATGTAGTTGAGGACACGGCTACATAGGGAGGACTTCTCAGCGGTTGGATTTTAGAATTAAACAACATATGTAGCGGGTATCTCTTATTCCTTTTCTAGTTGTAGTAGGATTCCGTAGCAAGTTAACGGAATTTGGCCTTGTGGGAAGATAGCCCACGATAATTCATAAAATGATTATAAATTCAAGAAAGGCAATTAGAGTATAAAATAACATTTATACATATATATATTTTTTTTTTTTAATCATTTCACCCCAAGCAAGGCATTCCATTGCCACTATTGCGCATGGGGCTACATAAGGGAAGGTAAAGAGAAGGAGTGGTTAGACATAGGGAATGTCAGGAGGAAGGTGACAGATGAGTAAGGATAACGAGGATGAGGGTTGGGCAGATGGGAAGAGTGTTTGAAAGAATGGGAGCGAGTTAGTGTGTTAGGAGGTGTCTATTGACCTTACATTTAAACTCCTGAAGATTGTAGCCGTCGAGGAAGCAATCATGTGGAAGGGAATTCCACAGTCGGGAAGTGCGAGAAAAGAAACTGGTGGAGTAGAAGTTGCGGTTGCATTTTATCGGTTTCACTGTAAAATGGTGGGATCTAGTTGCTAATCTAGTTTCTCGTGCAAATTCGTATCTAGGGGGCAGCAGTGATCCAAATTCATTGGAGCAGAAGCCGTGAAAGTATTTATAGAAGAGACACAGGGAAGCCACGTCGCGCCGGTGAGAGAGAGACTGCAGCCGGTCTGCCAAGTTGGTATCGATCAAATTACAGACCCTCCGCTGTACCTTGTCGAGAAGCCCGAGGAGAATAGCAGGGGCACCCGACCAGATATGGCAGCAGTATTCAATGCACGGGCGGATGGTAGATTTATAAATGTGCAGGATAGATTCAGACGGAAAAAACTTCCGGGCCCTACACAGAGAACCGACTTTCATAGCAGCGGATTTAGCAATGGATTCGATACAGTCATTCCATTTTAGGTCCGCTGTAAGTGTGAGACCAAGGAGGCGTAGTGTTTTACTCTCTGTGAGGCAAGCCTGTCCCATGCTAATGGGAGGTAGGTGCGATTGTCTTTGATGGTTAATTGATAGTAGCTTTGTTTTAGAAGCATTAAAGCTTATGAGCCATTTCTTACCCCAGTCCACTACGGATTGGAGGTCCTTTTCAAGCTCGGCTGCAAGGTTAGCTTTGTCGCCTACACCAGATTTTTGGTCGAGGTGTCATCGGCGTACATACCTACTTGGGATATTATGGAATCAGGGAGATCATTAATGTATATCAGAAAGAGCGTAGGACCTAGGATAGAGCCTTGAGGGACACCTGCGTTCGTATGGTAGTTCTGGGAAGCATGTCCTTTTAATACCACCTTCATTGTGCGGTTAGAGAGGAATGACTGGATTAGTTCAAGCAAATGTCCAGTTATACCATAGCTCCGCAGTCTGCATAAAAGGCCAGCATGCCAAACTCTGTCGAACGCTTTAGAGATATCCAAGGCAACGGTTCGGGCTTCACCATTCCTGTCGAGTGCCTGATATATGTACTCGGTGATGGTCGTTAGCATATCAGCAGTAGACCTGGTGAAGCGGAAACCGTACTGCTTGTCCGAGAGGAGCCTGTGTGCTGTGAGATGCTGAACCACCTCGGCGTTGATAATGGCTTCGAACACTTTGCCAAAGATCGGAAGAAGGCTGATAGGTTGGTAATTTGCGGGGTCCGAGGGTTCTCCAGTGTTTTTAAATATAGGAACTACAGAAGAAGATTTCCAACAGGCAGGAAAGCAGGAAGCAGATAGGCAGAAGTTGTAGAGCTTAGAAAGTACAGAGGAAAGTTCGGGGGCACATTTCTTTAAGACTATGATTGGGATTCCATCCCTTCTGCTCGCTTTGTGAGGGTCAAGTTTTGAGATTATCTTAGAGACAAGCGAGGGTGTAATATGGACGTCATTCAGTTGAGCATCAGTTCTAGGTGGGAAGTCGGGTGTAGAAACTCCAGCCGAGTCCAGTCTCGAATTGTTCGAGAATCTGCGGGCAAAGCATTCAGCCTTGTCCGCTGGGGAGGTAAGGACCTCAAATTTGTTTATTAGTGGGGGTATTGTGGACTTGCTCTTGTTGAGTACTCTTTTACAGAGTCGCTAGTAGTGTTTGGTGCCGAACTTAGACGATGCTATGCGTTGCTTAAAAATAAGTAATGCTTGAAATAAAAGTCCAACGGAGGTAAAAGAGTTCATGGCAAAATAATAAGCTGAAAGAGATAAAAGAATGTTCATTTAGAAGTTGCCGTTTCTAAGGTTAGTAGGTCAGCATGTTGGTATGTGGAATGTCTTTGAAAAGGTCGGTTAGTACTTTTGAGACAGGGAGGTGGAAGAGGTCAGAATAGTAGCCACTCGACTCAAGTCAAGGGGGATATCAATTACATTCTTTTCCTCAAGTCCTGACTGTCTGACGAAGCGCTTGTGCATTCGCTTTTTATATCGGCGTTTTGGATCAAAACGCAGCTAGTTTCGAATTACATCCTTGTATGTGATTCTGGGCTTTCTATTGGCTGGTAAATAAAATTCGCAATGGCTCGCGAAATTGTAATTTGATATTTGATTAATTTTTATTTTTCAACCGGAACTTCTGCGCGAACTCGGATGCGCACGACGATTTTTATTCATTTGCCTTTTAGTTGTGAGAGAGCAAACATCCGATTCATCTCTTTTGTTCGGTCGGTATCACCACACATATACCTCTTAGAAAGTTGAATCCTGCTGCTAGTAGTAGCCAACTTGTTAAATCATCTGGATTGTCCATTACTCATGTTATAAATAGCAGAAATTGTGTATGTGGATTGAGTGTGGACTGTTTCTCTATTCCATCACGGTCCCACTCTTTATATCATTTAAAGGTGCTGGAGTCATTATAGATCAAATCCCGCAAGCCTTCTCTCTGTAAACAGAGAGACTGCTCTCTGGGTTTGAATGTCATCTCGCTCCAGTAATCATCTTTTATTATACACGTCTATTATTCCCAGAAATAAACTTGATAAACCGGTTGTTTTTTAGTTTTTAGTAAAAATGTCATGTAAATTACGCTTATTCCTGGCTACTATAAAGTTTTGTATGACTAAGAATTTGTTCAAATATATATATATATATATATATATATATATATGTGTGTGTGTGTGTGTGTGTGTGTGTGTGTGTGTGTGTGTATATATATATATATATATATATATATATATATATAAGCAAAATTTATTTAAAGAAGATCTGTGAAATTCAACCGAAATGGTCTGCCTGTTAAATTTAAGAACTTTATTGGTGTATTTTTGGAGACTTTTATATTCAGTGTCAGGTGGATTTTAACAACTGGGTTAGGGTTAGGGTTAGGGTTAGGGTTAGTGGGTTCGTCCCGCTTGTCATAATTTGCACTTACTTCTGAGATCTGCAATTTTCAACAATCTTAGAATTATTAATACACCACTAAAGTCCTTCGGGAGGGTGACGTAGTGGATATAGTAGTTCGTTATACATGTGTTAGTATAATCTAGTGGTCAGGATTTCAATCCTTGGACTTGGTAGTGAGAATACTAAATTCCAACATGAAAGAACAATAATTGATTTCATAAGATATTTCGAAATAATCAATGAGATAATCCACATCAGCCAATCTATGGAACCTGATGATGACCAGATATTTGGTCGAAACGATGTGCATATTGTAACACCTATATCAAGCAAGACGAGAACAAAAGTTTGAAATAATTCCAAGATTGCTGAAAACTGCTCATGTCAGAAGTAAGTGTGGAAGTTTTCCTATTTTCAAATAAGATAGATTTAAGATACGTATCCGCCCCCCCATATGCTCGCTTGCCCACTTCAGCTGAAATATTGACACACAAAAAACACATCTGAGGGAAAAAGACTCCGACGAATATCAAAGCTGTTTACTTCTCTACTCGCGAAACCGTATTGGCGTTTTACGCCCTTTTATTTTTCTGTCAATTTATTTTATTAAACTTAAAACAAATACAACCCATTACTGGCAGGATTTCACACCTTATGCCTTCACCTCCGCCTCCGACTGAATTCTGACCAGTACAATAAGATTTGACATTTCACTTCCATCTACCCACATTATTGTAAGGTCGAGTAACGACATCCTATCCACAGAACAGTAAAATCGATTTTGTAGCTTCAGCTCAAAGTAACAGTCAAATGGTTAAGGGCGATGTAGGTCATTCCTGCAGAAATCATAAAACCAAGCAAGATTTTTATTGAGGGAAAGGAAAACAAAACAAAAAGATTACACACACATATCAGTGACTTACCAACTGATCCAAATATTCCAGGGGGCAAGAAGACACTGAGCGAGATTAGCCCATGGCTGGCTGAAAAGACATTTTTGAATTCTACATAGTAGATTGCAAGGGAGGCTACGAATCCAGCGACTAAGGCGTTGGCTATAAAGGCAGCCACCCACACCAGTATTGCTTCAATCTTTGACCCCCATTCGATTTTAGGAATTCTGAAAAATAGTTTACAGAAACAAAGAAAATTGTAGACATTAATGTGAAAAAAAATAAAAAATAAAAATAACTGGGTTCAAACAGGGGAAAATATTTACAATTTTTCCTGTACACTTGGAATTTTGTTCCAGAAGAATTTTTTTTTTTTTATAAGCGTTTCACCCCGAGCAAGGCATGTCACTGCCACTACTGCGCAGGGGGCTACATAGAGTGGAGAAAGGATGATTAAAAATAGGAAATGTCAGAGGGTGGGTGATAGGCGGGTAGGGATACCGAGAATGGTTAAATATAGGAAATGTCAGAGGGTGGGTGATAGGCGGGTAAGGATACCGAGAATGAGGGTTGGGTAAATGAGAGTGTTCTGAGAATAATTGGGAGTTAGTGTGATAGGAGGTGTCTATTGACCCTACATTTAAACAACTGGAGATTGTAGCTGTCGGGAAAGCAGACTTGTGGGAGAGGCGGGAAGCGTGAGAAAAGAAGCTGTTGGAGTAGAATTTACGGTTACATCTTATTTGTTTAACTGTAAAAGGGTGGGACCTAGTTGCTAATCTAGTATCTCGTGTAAATTCGTGCTTAGGCGGCACCAGTGATCTAAGCTCATCGGAGCAGAAGCCATGAAAGTACTTGTAGAAGAGGCACAGGGAAGCCACATCACGCCGATGAGAGAATGGTTGCAGCCGGTCTGCCAAGTCAACCACGTTACAGATCCTCCTTTGTATTTTGTCAAGAAGCCCAAGGAGAGCAGCAGAGGCACCCGACCAGATATGGCAGCAATATTCAATACACGGGCGGATGGTAGATTTGTATATGTGCAGAATAGATTCAGGTGGGAAAAACTTCCGGGCCCTGCATGGAGAGCCGACTTTCATAGCAGCAGATTTGGCAATGGATTCGATATAGTCATTCCATTTGAGGTCTGCCGAAAGTGTAAGGCCAAGGAGGCGTAGTATTTTACTCTCTGGGAGGCTAGCCTGTCCCATGCTAATGGGAGGTAGATGCGATTGTCTATGGTGGTTAGTTGATAACAGCTTCGTTTTAGAGGCATTGAAATTTACTAGCCATTTCCTACCCCAGGCCACTACGGATTGGAGGTCCTTTTCAAGTACGGCAGCGAGGTTCACTTTGTCGTCCACACCTGGTTTTTGAATTCATGAAGAGAAGGGTGGCAGCGTTCCCTTGGGTATTATGTTGTATATTCGAACTTCAGAAGCACGAAATCGAAGATCTTTAAATTCTTATATTGTGACGAATTAATGCTGCCTTTGACTTTTTTCATTATGATTATTGTAAGCAGTTGGGTTTGATTTGTTTTTGTTTTTTTCGAATGTGATACACATTTTATATCAAAAACTAAATATGTTCGATGGTCGGTGGTATTTCCAGTGTTTGATTACCCTGAAGCCGTAGGGAGATGGTTAATGTCTGTTTGATTCGGCCTTGTGTCATACATAGCCGAACTTCCTACAGCTTACATGTTTTATCCAAAATTATTATTATCAGAAGGTTGGTTGTCGACAGGTTGGAATGTGTGGAATAGTGTGGAATAGTGTAAGAATAAAATATACATTTTTCATGTTAAAATAAAAAAAATTTAAAAGGAAAAAATAACACAAGTTGTAGAAGTTAATGTGCAATTAGAAACATTATTAAGAAGTTAAGAGTAGAGTTCGTGTTCAATGATAAAGTTATGGGTATCAGAATTTGTAGAAAATATTCGTAGTAGTAATTGTTGAAAGAGTGTATCCGTACTTATGTATGTATGTATGTATGTATGTATGTATGTATGTATGTATGTATGTATGTATGTCTTTGGATGGAGAAGAAGAAGTAAAAGGAATTAACAGAGAGAAAGATAAAGAAGACAAATGCCAACTATTACGAAGCATTCATAAAAAACATGCACGAGCTACGCGCTCCACTGAATGAATTGCTAAAAAAAGAGAAAATTTGGAACTGGACAACTGAGTGTCAGTCAGCTTTTGAAAAAATAAAAACTATATTAACATCAGAACTATTTCTGACTCACTTCAACCCCCCGTTAGATATCATGTGGCCTGCGATGCTAGCTCGTACGGTATCGGAGCGTGTACTCTACATCTTATACCAGACGGTGCAAAGAAATCTATAGCACACGCATCAAGAACGTTGCTACCCGCAGAAAAGCGTACAGCCAAATTGAAAAAGAAGCCTTTAGTATAATTGTTGCGGTAACAATATTTCATAGGTATCTGCATGGAAGATTTTTCAATATACAGACCGATCATAAACCATTATTGATATTTGGCCCCAAAAAGAGGTTACCGGTTTATACAGCAAATAGACTTGTGAGATGGGGTGCCATCCTTCTCAACTATAATTCTAAATTAGAGTACTTACCAACTGATAAAATTGGCCATGCAGATAGTCTAACCAGGTTAACAGCTAATCAAAGTTAACCACTTGAAGACTCAGTTATAGCAGCTCTTCGTTCAGACTGAGAACTAAAATCAATAATAGCGAATACCGTCTGAGATCGACCTGTAACACTGTCGGAAATAAAAAACGAAGCTCTAGAAGATGATTTTATTTGCGAGATAAAACGTAAAATCGCAACAAAAGTTGCGTGTTGGACGTCTACTCATTATGTGACAATGTCTTATTATACAGCGAAAAAGTAGTAATTCCAAAAAAATTACAGAAGCGAATTTTAAAAGACTTCCACAGGGGACACACCGGTAGAAACCGTAAGAAGAATCTCATGCGGCCTGTCTACTGGCCTGCGATGGACAAGGACATAATGGAAACGGTTAACACATGCAGAGAATGCGCTTTGGCGGCCAAAGCACCACCTACCACTTTCAAACCATGGCCAAAAACGTACCAGCCTTGGTTACATATACATATTGACCGGAGGTCTTAAGAGGCAAGAAGCCGACAACGGTTGTAACAATCAGTTTCCTACATGAACTGTTTGCGTGATTTGGAGTAGTGGACTACGTTGTCAGCGACAATTGTACACAGTTTAGGTCAGCTGAATTTAAGTATTTTTGCAACATCTTCCAAGTCAAGCACATTACCATCCTAGATCAAATGCACAAGAGGATCGTGGACACGCTTAAAAGAGCATATAAAAAAGCTCAAGGAACTCCTACCGACATAGCATTACAGCAGTTTTTACAAGTTTATCGCATAACGCCGAACAAGAATACACCATCAACTGGCTCACCGGCAAAAAACATGTTTGCCAGGAAGGTGAGATCCTTGTTTGACAAATTAATTCTCAAACAGTCAAAAATACGTAAGACCGAAAAAGTACAAAAAAAAAAAAACGATTTCTCTCAGGTCAGAATATCTTCTTTAAAAATTTCCAAAAGAATATGCCGTGCTGGGAGGAGGGCACGATCACTAGAAGGGTCAGTGAGATGGTGTAATAATACGGGGACCAAGACATACCCACAAAAGACATATTAATCAAATTAAAAAACGGCATGAAATGAATTCTAACAGCACACAGGATGAAGTGGAAGAACACATCGAGATCATTTACGTCACATTTGACCTCGAGCAACACACGCCCGAACAACGAAGGTCGAGGAGAAAGAGAAAATCCACCGAGAATGTGACACCGAGATTCGAAGTAGCTATGAGATAGCGAAAGATATCTTCCAAATATTAAGTAAAGTATTAAAAAACCAGAAAATCTGGTTCGAAGCAAAGAAAACTCGGTCCTTCTATATGGCATTGAATGATGCACAATCACTTCACAGATGAAAAACATGGGAATACCATTAACGGAACATGAGATCAATGAGGAAGTTTTGAAGAAAATACAAGAAAATGGACGCTTATGCTTAAAATCAGAAAGAGTCAGTTGAAATTTCTGTGACGTTTATGGGGGAAAGAGGGCTTGGAGAGTTTAACACTCACAAGATATTCAAGGCAGGAGAGACAGTTTTCAGTAAATCTTTATAAAGCGGTCATTTCCAAAGTTCAGGCGTATTTGCAAACAAAATTTAATTCTTGGTTTTAAAAGTCTTGCAAAAATGAAATAATGCATCTGTGACACGTTATTTTAGTAAAAGTAGAAAATTTAAAGTTAAATTAATCTGATTTAAAACAAATATTACTTGCTTATTACATGTCTTTCGGTGTATATAAGATACAAATCCTGTATCATTTCAACAAATAACTGAAACACAAAAAAGTAGAATAACACACCCACAAAATCGGATCAGAATGACTAAAAACATTTTGAAAATAAAAAAATAAAAAAACAGACCAAGGCAAATTTCACAAGCCAGTGTGAAAATTAAGATTTTGGATTCCGATTGTACAGGAAATAACAAATGAGACTATAACCCCTGTCAATTTTCTTAACGCCTAAAAAAATGGGTTTGTCGTTGGATCCGATCACGTGACCTGATTATTACTTATCCACGTTTTTCGACGTTAATGACAAGAACAACTAATTTTTGTGAATTATAAACCTAATATCCAGTAACCTGTTTTTTTTTACCAGAGTTCATATTGCATTTTTGATGTTAATGGTTTTCTCTAGTATCTTTTTTTTATTTTTTTTACCAGAGCTCATATTGCAATTTTTGACACTAATGATTTTCTCTGGCACTATGTATTACCGGATCCCATATTGTGTTCATCTCTATGCTATGTCGGCTTAGGAGATTTTTGAAACCTAGCATATGTGATGATTCATTAAGTTAACGTAATTTCAAGTGGTGTTCTCTATCTATTATTATTCTGCTCTGTTAATAAAATTCCACATATTTTACAAACAAAATACGTTTATTCCTTCTGTCTTCTGAGATCTTTAAATGTAAGGATTGTCGGCTATGGTTGTGAAATGGCCTTCTACCAGACATGGCCGACCGTCCTTACAGGTATCCAAGCATTTCTTAATCACGGAGGTCATCGTTTCCTGAGTTGTTGATTGATTACTGACAGCGAGACGTTTTGACAAGCTAAGTATGGTTGATCAGAATTGACATAAATTGATGAAACCTATGCGAACGTTTTCTTTTTAGTTTTAAATTACCTAGCAATTTTTAAAAAATAGCAAAATATTTTCACCAATTATCTAATATCTTATTAAATTTTAGTTACTTTAGCTTTATAAACTTACGTTCAAAAATAGTTGCTGAAAAAATAAAATTATGTTAAAAAATATATTTTTACCAAGATTTTCTAAAAATAATGATTTCAAAAATTATTTCAATCAATTATGAATAGGACCTGAAATTTTAATCAAAATCTTACCAATATTTGATTTTTGCAAGAATTTGTAAAATAATCTGCCTTTCACCAGCAAAAATGTCTTACGTAATATTACGTTTGCCGTTATAAACCTTTGTAAATATTACGTCACTCACGGACGAAAAAAAAACAAGATTTTCTACCAAAATTTCGAACGTTAGGAACAATTTTTAAAAAATTAAAAATAATTAAAACATAATTTGATCTATCCTCCTGGTAATAAAAAACATTTTGCCGATAAAACTGTTTTAGCTTGGGGCCTTTTTCTTCATATTATGCTGTTTTTTCAGAGGTTTTTTGGAGGTACCTACATAGATATCATGAATTAGTTCAGGCACCTACAGAAATATTTTACCAAAATTTTCTAAAAGTAATAATTTTTAAAAGAATTTCATTCATTTGTGAATAAGTACTGAAATTTTCTTTAAAGTCCGAAAATTATTTGATTTTTCAAGAATTTTCAAGAGAAAAAAAATTTGTTAAAAATTTGGTCACCCGCTGACAAAAAGAAAAACAATGGTTTTTACCAAAATTTTGAACGTGGAAGGATTAAAAATTTTAGAAAAAAAAGATGAAAAAACTTTTATCTTTCGCTAATCATTTTGACGGAAAACTTTGCTTGTTATTAAGTTTGGGGCTTTTTTTTTTATGCTATGCTGTTTTTTTAGCGAATTAGTGGAGGTACCTTAACAAAAGTATACAACACAAAGTATATTCATATTAATAAACACAGAAACTAAGTAAAAAAAAAAAGAATTCAAAGGGAAATAATTACGAAAAATTGTATACAAAGGTTACTTCCCCCTGAATAATTTCAACGCGTACTTATTTAGGGCAAGAATTATTTTACTTTTCATTAAAAAGCAGATTATATATGTGTGTGTGTGTGTGTGGATTGGTATAGGTCAGTCAGTTAAGTGCCATGCGTGATACACGCTTGGGCGATCATGTCTCGAAAGAGACATGACAGACTGGGCAGAAGATTATCCCGCAGTAGGTTGTCATTGATTTCTGCGGTAGACTGGTTGCCGACCAAGGCTATAGAACCCAATCTGTCCTGTTATTTAACCTATAACTGGAAGGAAGAGACGGATTAATACCTTTCCCAACGGTATTTGCGCGTAAGTGAATACAATGGATTCAACTGGAATTCGAACACGGCTCCCCGGTTTCTCGTTCCGAGCCGATATCCACTGTACCACAACGTCCACTAATACGCTCCAAAACAGCATGGCATGAAAAAAAAAAGGCAATAAACAAATTTTATGTCAAAATGCTTGTATTTTCAATAAGGGGAAGGATTAAAGTAATTTTTCATTATTTTCTTTCTTTTTTTAAAATTCTTTCTAACACGTTCGAAATCCTTGTAAAAAATCTTGTTTCTTTTTTTTTACGCCATCGAATGAACGAGTTTTTACTTGAGTTTACTCAGAATAATGTAATATTATGCAACTTCCGGTGGGAAGCATTAATTTGGAAATTCTTCCAAAATCAAAAAATTTCGGATTGTAAAACTTTCTGGTCTGATAAACGATTAAATTATGATTTAAAATCATTTTTACATATGTATATATATATAAAACCTTGGTAAAAAATATACATATATTTTTTACATCTGTTACACCTCTCCACATAATTTCATGAAATTTCAAGAATTAAATTTTGCATCGACAATTTATTTTATTAGATTACATTAGATTATGAATGTATAATTTATTTACGGGAAAAGAAAACGCTTAAATTAGAAGTGAAATAGACATTGTAGATGGCTGTAGTTGTCAATGCCGTTTCTCTCTCAGCGCGTCAGTGTTGACATGAAATCTAGTCTTTTTATAGTTTGTTTCAATTAGAGATTATATAGCCGTCAACCGGCACCAAATTAAAGCTTAGTATTTTGGAGTGAGTGTGGCTCTGACTTGTCAATAAATTGTTCGTTAAATTTTGATTAAAGTGCGTGTATGCGTGGAGCCTATGCTCAGAAAACATAGCAGTCTGCTTTGGGTTGTCGATCGGTCAACATCCGGTTTGTGTAGAAAAACGTGAGAGTTGCGACCACCTTTAAGCAATTTAATATTTACATTAAAAACGATTTCTTATTTGAATTTAAAACATTATTTGTATATTTATCGATATATGAACCGAATATTTTTAGCCAAACATGATTTACTACAATAGAGTAGATATTTAATTCCTTAAAAAGTGAGTCATGTGAAGACAATCAACTTACACATGATTATGAAATAAATAAGAATTCAAAAGTAAAAAAAAATACTTACCTTTTGCTTGTCGTGTCTTCACTGGAATTTCTTTGTTCTAAATTTTCATCGAGTGTAAAACTGGATGACTTCATGATTGTTTTTAATAAAAAATTTATAAAAAAAAATGATCGGTAATTTAAAAATGTATGCTTAGTTCTCTTGAGATAAAAAAATATTGTTTTCTTTTCTTCGTGTAACTTATTCTGACGTCAAATTTATTGCACTTGTGATGGTGGAGTTATGTGAGCATGCATACTAATTACTAAGGTCAAAACTTTGTCATTTACATAAACCAATTAACTGCCAGTTGAAATAAAATCAAAATTCCTGGCAGGACAAGTTTTTAAGATAAACACGAGTTTTTTACATTATGAGGACAGAAGGCTTACAAAATTCAACACACACAGAAGCTATTAAAGAAAAGGCGCAAAGGGAATTAACATGTAATATACTTAATGATAGAGGCATGGTGGAATAATGGATATCAGCTCAGATTTAGAAATAGGAGAGCCGAGTTAAATTTTTGGTCGTGTTCATTACAATAAATTACATGCAAATAACCTTGGGGTTGATGTGAATCCATCTCTTCTCGCCCATAGCAGGACACATTGGGTCTCATAGCCTTTGCTGGCAACCGGTTTAGGAGAAGAACAAAACTCCAGGTATGGGTTAAGTAGTTTCACTAACCTGAAAATTGGCCAAGCATAGTGAGGGTGGTTACATCCCTGAAGACATAGTCAATCAGAGCGGGGTTCTTTCAAAGAGTGAAAAGACCCTAGATCAGTTATAATGAACTTTCATTCAGATACAATCTGGTACCTGTACCTAATGGGTTTGGGTTAATGAATGATAAATAACTAAAAGAGAAGGATGCTGAGGATACCATGGACAGAGCATGTGTGCAACGATGAGGTTTTGGAAAGGATGCAAACGAGAAGAAAACTGATAATAACTATCAGGAAGAAACAAATGGGGTTCCTGGGACGCGTAATGAGGAAGGAGGGAATGGAGAACTTGATACTCACAGGTCAGATAAATGGAAGGAGAGACAGGGGAAAGCAGCGCAAGACGTACTTGGTCAGAGTAAATGGTTGACGGTGCGGGGCTTGGAAGAGATACCAAGAGAAAAAGTATTGAGAGCGACAAGGGACAGAACCAAGTGGAAGTCCATGATCGCCTACGTCCTGAAAGAAGAAGAAGAAGAAGAAGAAGAAGAAGAAGAAGAAGAAGAAACTGTGAAGGGTCAAAATTGCCCACATCTTGAAGGAGCACAGCATATAAAAGAAGTCATGTGTGAATGGTTAGTAGAACATGGATTAAGAAAAATAGCAAAAAGCCAAACGTTACTAATGACTACAAAAGGCAGGAAGTTGTGGAGAACCACGATCACCCACGTCCTGGAGGGAAACGCCACAGTGAATAAAAACAAAAAGATTTTTAAATCCCAAGAATGAAAAAGAAAAATTGGTGTTGTGATCTTTGATGTTTTCTCTCGTTCCATTTCGATAATCGGCCAAGAGAAAGGACCGTTGGTGACCATCATTAGGCAATCATCTAGCCATAAAGGAGGGGGCACATCGATTTTGTGTAATGGTTAGCAGGCTTTTCTCGCTGGAACCATTACAATTGAGTAGTGAGTTTGATCCTCATGGGGTGTACAAAAATTTCGGTTTTTTGCTTAGAAAATCTCCATATAACTACTAACGAGAGTAATTTTCATTATACGAAAGTGCAATGCCAAATATTATGAACAAGTGACAATAAGCCACAGGGATAAAACAATATCATATCTAACTCTTACCATTATTATTTGGTTATCTTGAACATTCATGAGTCTGTCACACCAACCATCACGGTCCTGCATCATGGCCAAGAGGTCATTAGAGGGATATCTTTTGTCATAACATAGTTGCTTCATGTTGGTGATTGTTGGTGATTGCTTGATCTATGGCTACGTGTCCAGAGTAGTAGATCACTCGCGAGTTCTTGGTTTGCTCGACAACAATGTCCTGCAAAACACATTCTGCATTCCCGTAAAATTTGGAGTTTCGAGTTTGTTTAACGGCATATCAACATCTCTGTGGGTATTCAATGCCAAAAAGGTGAGGTTTTAAAGTATTTTTTTAATGTTCGTTTAAAGTGAGAAGGGTGATCTAGTAAGATTTTGATGAACAATTTTTTCTTTATTTTAGATGACTGAAGATGTCTTCTAGTTTTATATTAGAAAATCTAGTGCTGGTAAAAAAATTTTCCTTCCAAAATGTATAATGGCAATTTTTTTTCCTTCGAAAATATATTTTTGGTAATATTTTTCCTTCCAATATGTATGTAATACCCCAACGGTCGTCCGAGGAATTTCTCCGGCGGCCGTTCTCCACGCTGTGATGTTGCCGGATTTTTGTAGAAACCGTCAGACGAACAGCTGGGGGGTACAAGATTGACTATAAGGAACGAACTTCCACAATTTGGATGAGTTGAAAGGATGCTTTATTCGTTTAGAGTTAGCCTTTTCGGTTGGGGCAGGCGAATGTGACACACAGCTCTAACTCTAATTAATGGAGATCAACAAACCCAAACTGAACGAAACAAGACGAACGGAGATCCTTACTTCAAGTTCGCACCCGGCTGACTCCTTCCACTTAACTCGTCTTAACTTAACTGTCTGACTCGGAAAAAATACCTGAATTTATCCAAAATTGACCGGAAATCCGGAAATGCTTTAGACCACCGGTGACAAACACCGGCGACTGTAAGTCTGAAATTTCAGTTATCTTTTTTGTTTATCTTAATAAGGCTTCCGCCGGAAAAAGGCTTAATGTGTGGTCAAGATACAGTAAAGGACAGCCTTTGACCGGGTGATCGAAAAACGCACCTAGTGAACTTTTCTGAACTTTATCTCTTTATCACTGAGTCAAACATTTACCGGAGGACAATTTTCCTCATAAAAGAAAAAGTGTTTATTTATTTATTTTTTTCCTCTTCTTTTTCACTTTTGTTAAATATGTTTTTAAACTATTTTCTATTCTAATCTATTTTCTATTTTAATCTATTATAATAAAATACATATATGTCTAGTTATCGTGTCACATTACCTCCCCCAACGGATCTTGTCATTTATGTCAATAAATTACAATAAACAAAACAAAAAAAAACATGACACGATCCTTCATTATGTCGGCACGCCATCACCACCAAAAATTATTTTGATCCCCCAGGGATATTCTCCTCTTCTCCACAAACATCAATCATGAAATTTCTTATTAATCCATACCATTTATTTGTATTTCCTCAACACATTTTTCTTATTTCAACAACCAATTCCTCAATTTTTGTCTTCGTAGCCGGTGGCATCAATGAATCCACGCAGTTGGTTTATCGCTACGTATGAGGGTCAATTCTTCATTAACGAACACCTTTTTCAACTTAGTGTTTTGCTTTCCGCTTTACTTCTTCTCTTCTATTCCTGAAGAGACTCCACTCTTCGTTAATTCATCTCCTGTTACCATTTTCCAGCCATAAGTCTCTGAGCCTTTCCTGCATCCCCCCCAATGAAACCTTATCATGATGGAAGTTTGCTGAGGAAGTCCCCTCCCAATGGGGTCAATGGCGCCCGAAAAATGATTGAAGCATAGTTTACAGAATAAATTCAAGAGAGAGGTGTTTCCACCCTCTCTCCCAAAGAAGAAAAGAAATTAAAAAAAAATTAATTAACACAAGGTGACAAAATAGTCATAACTCTGAGTAAGTCTATAAATATAGGAGCGATGTAACTGCTCCTCATTATCAGTCTCTTTTTTTTTTTTTTAACTATTTAAAGTTCTCCAGACATAGTCCATTTTCCCTTCTTTCTTTTTTTTTACTTTTAAACAAAACAACAAAAAAAAGTAAATAAATGTTCCTAAAATGTTTCTTTCTGTTTTTCTCTAAAAATTTTTTCATCATCATCATCCTTTTTTTTTCTTCTTTCAAACAAAACAACAAAAAAAAAACGTAATTAAATGTCTCTAAAGTGTTTCTGTTTTTCTTAAAAAAATTTTTTTTTTCACCATCATCCTTTTTTTTTTTTCCCAAAACATTTTTGTCGTTGTTGTACACACTCACTTAGTTTTTCTCTCTCATTTTTTTAACGTACACACACTATTCTTTTACCCCCTTTTTTTTTCAAACAGTCCTTTTCATTCTTCTCTTTTTTTTTCACACCGTTTGCGTTGATCTCTCTTTTTCTTTAACTTTCTTTTCAAAATTTATACCTTTTTATCGCAAAATAGTCACACATTTTTTCCGATCCATTTTTTTTTTTTTACACGCACAGTTGTTTCTTGCTCTCTCCCTTCCTCTTATTTTTTCCATTTTTTTTTTCGTACACATTTATTTTTTCATTATCAATCTCTTTTTCAACCAACCATATTCCATTTTCCTTTCTTTCTTTTTCTTTTAAACAGAACAAAAAAAAGGTCAATAAATGTTTCTAAACGCTTATTTCTGTTTTCCCAAAAAATACTTTTTTTTCATCATCATCTCTTTTTTTTATTCAACCAAAACAACCAAAAAAAAAAGTAAATAAATGTTTCTAAGATGTTTCTTTTTGTTTTTCTCAAAAATAATTTCTTTTTTCATCATCATTTCTTTTCTTTTTCAATACGTTTTTGTCGTTGTTGTACACACTCATTTAGTTTTTCTCTCTCTCCTTTTTTCACGAATAGTGCTTTTTTCTTTTCCTTTTTAATAACGCACACTATTTTTTTTCAAACAGTCCTTTTTCATTCTTCTCTCTTTTTTTTTCACACCGTTTGCGTTGTTCCTATCTCTCTTTTTCTTTAACTTTCTTTGCAAAATTCGTACTTTTTATCTCAAAATAGTCACACATTCTTTTTTTCCAATTCATTTTTTTTTTGTACGCCCACAGTTGTTTCTTGCTCTCTCTCTACCTCTTATTTTTTTCATTTTTTTCCTTTGTACACACCTTTTTCTCATTATCATATTCCATCTTCCTTTCTTTTTTCTTTTAACCAAAACAACAACAAAAAAGTAAATAAATGTTCCTAAAATGTTTCTTTCTGTTTTTCTAAAAAAAATATTTTTTTCATCATCATCATCTTTTTTTCTTCTTTCAAACAAAACAACAAAAAAATTAAATAAATGTTTCTAAAATGTTTGTTTTTCTCAAAAGAAAAATTTTTTTTCAAAACATATTTTTGTCGTTGTTGTACACACTCACTTAGTTTTTCTCTCTCACGTTTTTTTAACGTAATAACACACACTATTCTTTTACCCTTTTTTTTTTTCAAACAGTCCTTTTTCCTTCTCTTTTTTTTCACACCGTTTGCGTTGTTTCTATCTCTCTTTTTCTGTTATTTTCTTTTCAAAATTCGTACTTTTTATCTCAAAATAGTCACACATTTTTTTTTCAATTCATTCTTTTTGTACGCGCACAGTTGTTTCTTGCTCTCTCCCTTCCTATTATTCTTTTTCCATTTTTTTTTACACACCTTTTTATTCCATCTTCCTTTCTTTTTTTCTTTTAACCAAAACAACGAAAAAAAGTAAATAAATGCTCCTAAAATGTTTCTTTCTGTTTTTCTCAAAAGTATTTTTTCATCATCATCCCTTTTTCTGTTCAAACAGTCCTTTTTCATTCTTCTCCTTGTTTTGTTTTTAAGTACTCATTCAGACCGTTTAAGTTGTCTCTATTTCTCTTTTTCTTTCTTTTTTTTGACCAGACAAAAAGGGAGTAGATAATTCTGCTTACCTTACGGTGCTTGTTAATAACGGGTTCCCTTTCCTTTGTTTCTTGTTTTTTTTTTCACACCGTTCGCGTTGTTTCTATCTCTCTTTTTCTTTTCCTTTTTTTTTTTCAAAATTTATACTTTTTTCTCTCAAAGTACTCACACCTTTTTTTTTTTCTTAATCAATTCATTGTCTCTTTTCTTTCCTTTTTCTTTTTTTTTTTTGATCGTACGGCCGTTCGTGGCAACCGTTCAAAAAGGGAGTAAATAATTCTGCTTACCTTACGGTGCTTGTTGAAAACGGGTTCCTTTTCCTTTCTTTGTTTCTTGTTTTTTTTTTTTTTTTTCTTTTTCTTCCCCTGAAGCTTACACCAAGCAATCAGAATTTGACTGTGAGAATAGTTCTTTCTTCGATTTACTTTTCTTTTTTTTTTGCGGTGCTTGTTTATAAGGGGTTCCCTTTCCTTCCCTTGTTTCTTTTTCTTTCTTTCTTTTTTCTTCTTTTGAAGCTTATACCAAACAATTAGAATTTGGTTGTTAGTATTGTTCTTTCTTCGATTTCCTTTTCTCCGTTCGTCCCGCCTCGTCCAGTCGCGTCGGTTCGTCGAAATCCAAACTTAGCATCCAGTGGCACTTCCGTGGGTTCCAAATCCTGCAGTCACGGCACCAAATGTACCACCCCAACGGTCCGTCCTAACAATTTCCTCCGGCGGCCGTTCTCCACGCTGTGATGTTGCCGGATTTTTGTAGAAACCGTCAGACGAACAGCTGGGGGTACAAGATTGACTATAAGGAACGAACTTCCACAATTTGGATGAGTTGAAAGGATGCTTTATTCGTTTAGAGTTAGCCTTTTCGGTTGGGGCAGGCGAATGTGACACACAGCTCTAACTCTAATTAATGGAGATCAACAAACCCAAACTGAACGAAACAAGACGAACGGAGATCCTTACTTCAAGTTCGCACCCGGCTGACTCCTTCCACTTAACTCGTCTTAACTTAACTGTCTGACTCGGAAAAAATACCTGAATTTATCCAAAATTGACCGGAAATCCGGAAATGCTTTAGACCACCGGTGACAAACACCGGCGACTGTAAGTCTGAAATTTCAGTTATCTTTTTTTTTTATCTTAATAAGGCTTCCGCCGGAAAAGGCTTAATGTGTGGTCAAGATACAGTAAAGGACAGCCTTTGACCGGGTGATCGAAAAACGCACCTAGTGAACTTTTCTGAACTTTATCTCTTTATCACTGAGTCAAACATTTACCGGAGGACAATTTTCCTCATAAAAGAAAAAGTGTTTATTTATTTATTTTTTTTCCTCTTCTTTTTCACTTTTGTTAAATATGTTTTTAAACTATTTTCTATTCTAATCTATTTTCTATTTTAATCTATTATAATAAAATACATATATGTCTAGTTATCGTGTCACATGTATATTTTTCTATAAAAATCTATTTTTTGTAAATATTTCTATAAAAGTTTATTTTTATACTTTCGTGGTGTTTTGATCCCAGTTTGCAAGGTTAACCATTTACCCATAACTGGGATCCTAACAGGTACTACCACTCCGGGTCAGGGTGAACCTGGGAACAACAGCAATTAAGAGGTGATTCCATGCTCCTGACAACCTCCTAATCAGAGGCCTTGCTGCTGGATGTATTTTAACGTCGTGCCAAGGACCTAAGGAAGGGTAGAGTCTACAGGACGAAGAAGTTGTTATTAAAAAAAACTAAATAAATAAATCTGATGAGTGGTTGATGGATCTCGTTTTTTATCATTTTTAGGAGACAACGTAACTTATCTTAAAGTCTAAACAAGTAGTCAAAATTCATTAAGGAACAGTGATTACTTAACTGACCCCACGTGAATACATGTCCTTGAACCACACGTGATCTTATTTTAAAACTTTACTGCTAACGTCTCTGGCTAAACGCTGAAATTTTATTTAAAAATTTTCTTTTTTTAAATTTAATCTCTTTCTTTACACTTCATTTATTCAAAAGGAGTGAATCTGTTGACCTGTCATGTTATCTCCCTGTTCACACTTCTTCCTCAAATTTTGAACAGGAGTAGAAGTTTACCGTTGTTTTCTGCTTAGGATTAATTTTGCAGTTCACCTCATCATCCTCCTTGTAAAGTCTTCTAATTCTCTTTCAGTCTCAGTAGCCTTGTGTTTTAGTAGCATTATCACCTTTCGTGATAAAAAAGATAAAAAAGAAACAAACAAAGATGAAAGGTTTCGAAACAAAGTTAATTAATTTCTAAATTAAATTCGTTTCTTTTTATAATAAGTTTTGTAACCATTTCCCGGGCAGTTTGATTGAATAGAAACAACGGTTTTCTTATACAGATAGAATGTTTTAAATGATGTCTAGCAAAATTCCTGATATGAAAAACGAAACTTCTCAATATTGATTTCCAGTTCTTTTATTTTTCCCTCGAGATCCCTGAACGTTTCTTTAAATAGATGAATATCAATTGCCTCTTGTTTGTTATTGTGTCGAAATTTCCTCTGTTCGTCTTGATTTTAATTTGACGACACTCAACAACAACACGCGTGAAGTGTTCGCAGATTTATTAAGAACCATGAAGACACAAATCGTTTCTTTTGAATATTACAAGCAAATAATCAACACATTCTAGGACAAGACCAGTTCTATTAAGAAGTTTAAATTCAAGAGAAAGTATACATGTCCTTTAAGGGCAGTGTGATAAAAAAATATAAGGGTATGAAGTCTTAATGGAAGAACATTGGAGTAATGGATGGCGACTCAGAGTGAGGAATCGGAAAGTTCGACATCTGATCGAGTTCATTGTATTAACCTATGTTAATTTGGAAAGGTATAAATCCATTTCTTTTCCCATCTATGAGTAAATAGCGGGAGAGATTGAACCCTATAAACTTGGTTAGCAACCAGTCTAAAAAGATGAAAACAAAAACACCTGCTGTCTTGTAGGTCCTGACACTTTAGGTAAAGGTGAGAAGAAGGTAACCTCAAAAAACAAATCGGCCTTGTATGTCGTCTCTCAATAAGAACTCCCGACACA
The DNA here is from genome assembly GCA_037127315.1 of Ascarosepion bandense. Taxonomy (NCBI): domain Eukaryota; kingdom Metazoa; phylum Mollusca; class Cephalopoda; order Sepiida; family Sepiidae; genus Ascarosepion; species Ascarosepion bandense. The sequence goes on from JBBBDQ010000973.1 coordinate 603,274, forward strand.
TAACACTATTCAAGTTGTGATAGAGAATAATGGTCTTTTCAGGATTAGTAGAGTTCTTCGAACAAGCAAAAGGCTGGGGTACGGTACGGTGCCATGCATCTCTCTGGTTTCGGATCATTCACTCTTTAGACAACGATTCTTAAGCTGCTAAAAACAATTTCTGAACATTTTGGACAAATATAACGATTTCACCATCGCTAGAAAATATTATGAATGAAGAGCAAGCAATGTCTGGTACAAGGTTTTATTCCACCAACATGGCAGCCAAGCGGGTCCTTGGACGTGGTGTAATGGTAGCAAGCTTGTGCGGAATCATTTGCGACTGAGTTGTGAAATCGATTCTCACAGGATGTTCCAAACCTTTGGCCCTAATGTCACAACTAAGATACAATTCAGAAACCTTTACGTCAGACAGTGTGATTGATTCTTTTCAGCAATTAGATTAGATATACAGAGTATTGTACGGATTCAATGGCTTAAAGCACAGAGGAAGATCTGACGACAGATTGTGCAAGAGGTTTCTTCGTTCAGGGATCGGCTCAAGACATAGATCTTTACGTTTTCATAATTTTTGAATTTAAGAACGCTCATAAATATTATTTCTCTCTCTTTCTTTCTCTCTCTCTCTCTCTCTCTCTCTCTCTCTCTCTCCTTTCTCTCTCTCATTTATAATAAGTGGGAGGGTTAGTAAAAATAAATAAAAAACTGCGAAGAGTTACAAAGTATTGGAAATTGTGGAGAGCTATAATTTGTGCACATAAAGAAAAGAAATTTGAACTTTCAGGACGTAGGTGAACATGGTTCTCTACGAACTCCCTATCCTCGTGGTCCTTAGAAGTGTTTTACCCTTTGTCAAGCTTCCCCCCCATAGTTTCACCATCGATTCACACTGGCTCATGGGATAGAAATAAAAGTGGATCGCAAAGGCGGAGTAGCACTTTCTAGTCGTACACTTGTCGCACTAAAAACTACTTCATTCTCAATCCATGTTCTCATGTGATTAAAAACTTCGTCACTTAATTTTGGTTTCCAGTGTTTTCCTTACAGTCTTAATAACCAATAACTATGAGCGTTATGTGAACTTTATAACAATGTTATTTAAAAAATGAATAATCACAATCATGTTGATTTTTAAAAAATAGCGAAATATCCAGATTTTTTTAAATTAATAAAACTAAAATTGAACATTAGAAAAACATTTTAAATGACCTCGAGAATTTTGTGAATATTTTGAATTAACCTATTAAAGAAAATAAAAGCATCGTCTTTTTAAAAAAATTTTTTTTAATTTTTTAACCTTTTACTTGTCGTTAAAGCTCGCCCCGTTTCCATTCAAATTTGCACTACCCGGCCCAGGGATTGAACTGGCAATTACCATGCCGTTAAATTCATAAACGAACGCCTTTAACCAGTCAGATTAGGGAAAGCAATAAATGACAAATAGTGACCAAGACAAGATATCGTTAGGTATCGACAGCGGAAAAAGCCCTTTTTTTACTCTCCTTAAATTCCTACCAAATCTGCAACATCCGGGATATATGATTTTTGTTGATTTGTGTTATAAAATTTATAATGACAACTTTCTTTGTGATTTAGGCGACCATGGCTCTCCACGAAAAATATTTGAAAGGCTTGACACCTTTTTTTTATGTACATTTTTTACTTGTAAAATATTTTTTAATTTATCTATTTCGATTTCCAACACCATTGGCAAATTTTTCCGTAGTCATTACACGAAAACACATTCAAACAAATAATTGTGTTACCATAGTGATTATGATCGCTCGATAATGCGGGTGTTTCACTCGCTGAAATGGCCATACGATCTTGAAAATTTTTAACTATAGATATATATATATATATATATATTTTAATCATATCACCTCGAGCAAGGCGGTAACGCCACCGATGTGCAGGGGGCTACGTAAGAGTGAAGGGATTAGAAAAGAGAAAACCGGAAACCACATCCTAAAAAGGAACAAGGGATGAGCCTCTTCACCTCTTCAATAGACGTGGGTGGAGTGTGAACCGGGCGATAGTTTAGTCTAATATACATATATATATATATATATATATATGCATATATGTGTGTGTGCGTGTATGAGTGTTTGATGTGCATGTATGTATATGTGTGTATATATATATGTATGTGTGTATTTATGTGTACATATATGTATGCGTATATGTGAGTATATATATGTTTATGTACACGCGTGTATATATATATGTGCATATATGTGTATATATATATATATGTGTGTGTGTGTGTATGCGTATGTGTGTATATAAATACGTGTGTATAATATATATATATATATATATATATATATATATATATATATATGAATGTGTATATATGAATATGTGTGTTACATATGTGCAAAAAGAAATAAAATGTCCGAAAATTGATCTTCCCGACTCCAAATTTCGCAGATGTAATCCGCTTAGATAATACAATTGATTCTATATATATATATATATATATATATATATATATATCTATTACATGGCGATTGAATTAAATCCACGAAACTTGATGTTATTTTCTTCCTTGTTTCCACCAGGTGTGTCTTTGTTTTCTGGCCCAAAAACTTATCTCAGACTTACTATACCACCAAATTCATAAAGCAATGCTTCGACAATGTCACCTCGTGATGAGCTATGTCTAGGCATGAAAAACCTTCTCTTGTAAATGAAATAAAGGGTTTATTTCGAAATTTCAGTAAGGTTAACCAAATCGACTGACATCTGAAAACATCGTTGCATAATCGTCGTAAATGATAACAACAAAGACGGTGACATGTGTAAATAATGAGTAGAATGTGAATAGATTTATTTTCAGTCTTGATGAGGAGTGGAGCTTAAACAGAAAAAATTGTGGAGAGGATCACATAGAGAAGAGAAACAGATTCAATGACATGGGGGGACGCTTATGAGTCAGAAGCCAACCGTACTTCTCAAACCTCCTTCCTTCTCTCTGTTTCTTCCTTTGTCCGACATTGACAACTTCTACACAAATATGGGATCAGTACTGGTAACATGCAAGCCACGGATATCGCTGAAAGGATGTAGAAACTGGTCACGTAACTTCCATTATTGTAGTCCGTTATCAAACCTGTCAAAAAACACGAAAAACCTGGTTAATGCAGAGGTTCTCAGCTGCCTTCAAGGGAACTTAAATAATTTCAGTGGAAAACTAGAACAGAGCATTTATTCAGACCTTTTCTTTTACAAAAATTAACCCAATAAATGACGCAAGAGCAACTCAAGCTAAAATAGCGAATGTGTTGTGTGATATGAAAATAATGAGAGAAAGTACAAAGTGAAATTTCAGAGTATATGTTCTACCGTCTAAGTCTCTCTCCTTCTGTTCACTTTTCATATTTTTTTGTGATAACAAGAGTGAAATACGTCAGGCATAGGAACAATTTTTTGTGGTTTATAAAATCAAAATTCAAGTGCATATATTTGTGTCATTACTACAACACTGTCACACCGCTTAACATGTCACTTATCTTAAAACACGCACATGCACACAAATCACTTACCAATTATGTATCCAACGACTATAACTCCAGTTCCAGATATTGTTTCTGAAATGCCCATTGCAATCGCGTAATGATTGATGTCAAAGAAGTCCATGACGACAACACTGTAAACTGAGTAAAGCAGGCCACCGAAAAAAAACACGAAAAAGCTCAACACACAGATGAGGTAGAAAGTCGTCAGAAGAGGATAAATGAGGGTTAGGAGTCCTATGGCAATTCCAGAGACAGTAAAGATAATCAGGCTGGATAACTTGTTCCGGAAGAGAAGCAAACCACCGATGATCCTTGCGAGGGCACCGCCAGAGGCTGCAACCGCATAGGCATTGGCACTTTCAGTAAGTGTCAGACCCTGATTTACGCAAAAGTCTGGCAAATCGGTTGATATCGTTACAACAGTACCAATTATAATGAAAACAGCTATTAAAAACGCTAAAAACCGTTTATTTTTCATAATGGACACGAAAATCTTTATTTGCTGATTTTTTTTATCCTGCAATTCGAAATTGCTGTCCAAGTCTGCATTTGTTTCCAGTTCGGAGTTTATCACTCGATCCGAAATATTTTCACTGGACCTATTTTCCAGGATAATATCTTTTGCTTCTGACTTCCGACATTCCTTGCTTAAGGAACCTATGTCAGAATTTTTAGAATTTTCTTTAGTTTTGTTACTATCCTTGAAATTTGGAATTATTAATGAAGACACGTTAGGTTCTTCCGCGTTAAGGTTTTCAGACATTTCTGTAGGTGCTGCATCAAGGTTAGTAGATACAGTTGTGGTTTGCGTTGCTAGGCTGGAAGTTGAGAGACCCTCGGCCATGTACGGAGATTCATTTTCCTTTTGTTTCTTGCAACCGCTTTTGTCTTTCTGATGACGAAAGTTTTTCACAGAGTACATCATGGCGCAGACTGTTGACTGCAACATCAGACCTGACATCATCAATAAACTTCCACGCCAAAAGTAAATTTCAATCAGATAATTAGTCAAAGGCGAGAAAACTATTTTCCCAAATGCTTCACCCAGACTCACTAGGGGGATTAAAGAACGTCCTTTGTCTTTGAAATAAGAATACAGGCCCATCGTCATAGAAATGTAGACGAAGGAACAGCCAGTCCCTGAAATATTAAAAAAAGGCACCGTATTTTAGAGTCTTCTAGGTTATTTTGATTGATAAATTGGATCATCTCTACCTAACGCATTTTCAAAAACAAATGTCATTGTATAAGGTGACCCTAAAGTCTGAACACATAGGAAATCACATTAACTATATTTTTTTCTTACCTCCACAGATTAAGCATGGTTTTGTCGAAAGAAGAAAGAACTGCCTTATTTTTCTGGCGTATGCTAAAGGAGAAGGTGTACTCAATGTAATTACAGATGCAACACACTTGATTGCCTGCATAACAAGTGAATGTGCTAAAATTGACGACAATGTGGAATTCTTGCATAAAGTTCACGTGAATCATGCAAAGCGCACAAACGCTTGCATCCCGAATGGTGGAAATCATATCAAAGATGTTATTTGTTAAGATTGCAATTGAATAAAATGTTGCTGAATATTTAATTTCTTGAAAACATACATTTTTACCCAGGGTGTCCAGACTTTAGGGACATCCTGTATAATGTGTAGAGAAAGCAAAATTCAGAATGAAAACTGAATATTGGAAAAATAAATCATTATTATTAATGAGTTATATTTTATATCTTGTTTAAGAACAAGTGACAACAAGTCACCTTAGCTGATTCAATAGTGTATACTTGAATTATTAATAGAGAAATAAGCTGACAGTTATATCCCGTCATGATACCCAGTCTGATAAGGGTTTATGAGGTACATGCCTCACAGGCAAATGTGAGCGATATGGGGACACTGTTGAATATCAATTCGAGGAAGAATAGACTGGACCCAAAACTGAAGCTCTTCTCGACTTTGCTGATAAAAAATGCCGACACGGATATATAAAGAATATTCAGTACTTCTTTTTTATTATTCTTTTTTCTTCATTGACGTGTGGTGTGGAGTCAGGGATTAGTTGGCGGTAGGCACACGCATGGGTTGACGACTCGACTGCTGTCTGCAACAGCTGCATTCAAATCTCCTCTCCGTGATAGCTGACTTCACTTAAATAGTCAAACCGCTCGACACGTTATCTACAGCACTCTATCACACTTCGGGTGCTGATGTATTCTTGACCTTGGCTGTTAAAACAAAATTCGCCAGTCACCTGCGTTGTACACCTCAGTGATATTTCCCTGCATCGCCCAGTGCAAAATACATCTCTTGGCAAAATTCTACACCGACTAAGATATTATTTATCAATTCGGCAGGATCTTGTCATTTTCACTGGAAATCGTGAATGACTCCCAATATTATTCCACACAGACCAAGATATTATACAACAATAGATTTCAGATAAATTAGTATTTATTATCGTCTGTCAGTAATGCAAAGTAATACTGTTTAAAATAAACGAGGTATCAACTCAAAAACGACTATACATAAAATAACTTTTGAACTAACAGAAAACTACATACATAAATATGTGTTTGTGTGTTTTTGTGTGTGTGAGCATGGGTGCCAATGTTGATACTGTCTTTTTTTTTTTTACCTGCAAATAATCCAAGAAAGACAAACAAATAATAAACATTGGTGGCATAAGCAGAGACAGCGACACCAATTCCTAAAAGAAGGCTTCCGGTTATGGCTGTAATTCTCACTCCAAATTTGTCCAGGAAAATTCCAGTAAGTAAACCTAAAACACAAGAGCAGAAAATGTTAAACACACACACACACACACACACACACACACACACACACACACACACACACACACACATTCAAAAAGATACTTAACGAAGCTAAAAAGATACTTAACGAAGCTAAGATGTTGTTTGCTGCCAGAATGAAGCAGCGCATAGCATCCTCTAAGTTTGGAGCCAAAGACTTCTGGCGCCTCTGTAAAAGCGTGCTCAACAAGAGTAAGTCCTCAATACCCCCACTAATCAACGAGTTTGAGGTCCTCACCTCCTCAGCGGACAAGGCTGAATGCTTTGCCCATAGATTCTCGACCAATTCGCGTCTGGATTCGTCTGGAGTCCAGACACCCGATTTCCCATCTAGAACTGAGGCCCAATTGAATGACATCCACATCACGCCCTCGCTGATTTTTAGCATAATATCAAAACTTGACCCTCACAAAGCGAGTGGTGGGGACGGAATCCCAATCATAGTCTTGAAGAAATGTGCTCCTGAACTCTCCTCTGTCCTTTCTAAGCTCTACAACCTCTGCCTATCTTCCTCCTGCTTTCCTGCCTGTTGGAAGTCTTCTTCTGTGGTTCCAATATTCAAGAACACTGGTGAACCCTCGGACCCCGCAAATTACCGCCCTATCAGCCTTCTTCCGATCTTCGGCAAAGTGTTCGAGGCCATTATCAATGCCGAGGTCGTTCAGCATCTCACAGCCCACGGGCTCGTATCGGACAAACAGTATGGCTTCCGCTTCACCAGGTCTACTGCTAACGACCATCACCGAGTATATATACCAGCCTCTCGACAAGAATGGTGAAGCGCGAACTCTCGCCCTGGATATCTCTAAAGCATTCGACAGAGTATGGCATGCCGGCCTTCTACGGAAACTGAAAAGCTACGGCATTACTGGACTTTTGTTGGACTTAATCCAGTCATTCCTCTCCAATAGCACACTGAAGGTGGTTTTAAACGGACATGCCTCCCAGAACTACCCTACAAACGCGGGTGTCCCCCAAGGCTCTATCCTAGGTCCTACGCTCTTTCTAATCTACATCAATGATCTCCCCGATGCCATAAGATCACAAGTAGGCATGTACGCCGATGATACCACAGTATACGCTCGCCTCGATCCAAAATCTGGTGTTGATGATAAGGCGAACCTCGCGGATGAGCTTGAAAAGGACCTCAAATCCGTGGTGGATTGGGGCAGGAAATGGCTCGTAAAATTCAATTTTTCCAAAACGAAGCTGCTGTCAATTACCCACCACAGACGACCGCTCCTCCCTCACATTAGCATGGAACAGGCATGCCTCCCAAAGAGTACAACACTACGCCTGCTTGGCCTGACACTCTAAGGGGACCTCAAGTGGAATGACTACGTCGAATCCATTGCTAAAACCGCTGCTATGAAAGTCGGCTCTCTGCGCAGGGCCCGGTAATTCTTTCCGCCTGAATCTATCCTGCACTTATATAAATATACCATCCGCCCGTGTTTTGAATACTGTTGCCACATCTGGTCGGGTGCCCCTACTATTCTCCTCGAGCTTCTTGACAAAATACAACGAAGAATCTGTAACGTGATTGATACCGACTTAGCTGACCGTCTGCAGTCATTCTCCCACCGGCGTGACGTGGCTTCCATGTGCCTCTTCTATAAATACTTTCATGGCTTCTGCTGTGATGAACTTAAATCACTGATGCCCGCTAGGTGTGAGTTTGCACGAGATACTAGATTGGCAACTAGGTCCCACTCTTTTACAGTGAAACCGATGAAATGTAAATGCAATTTCTACTCCAACAGCTTCTTTTCTCGCACTCCCCGCCTGCCGAATTCCTTTTCGCATGCTTGCTTCCCCGACGGCTATAACCTCCAGGAGTTTAAATGTAAGGTCAATAGACACCTCCTAACACACTAACTCTCCCATTCTCTCCAACTCTCCCCCTATGTACATCCTAACTCGTCTATCGCCCTGTGTAACCTCTTGCGCTATAGTGGCAGTGGAATGGCTTGCTTAGGGTGACATGATTAAATATATATATATATATATATATATATACAGACAGAGAGAGAGAGATTACTCCTTCAAGACTCGGAGTTTCATGCACAGCGTAATCTTCACTATAGCTGAGTATAGACTGACTATTACTTAATTTACATGTGTGTGTGTGTGTGTGTGTGTGTGTGTGTGTGTGTGTGTGTGTGTGTGTGCAGCCAGAGGTTAACTACAAATGAGTTAGTCAGTCAGTCAGTGAGTTAAGTCCCATACGTGAATACACTCTTTATCAACCAGTCTGTTCCTGGGTCGTCATACGGTCAATTCTCGGACGTCACTGTTTTTTTTTTGGGGGGGGGGGGGGGGTTATCGTTTTTTATTTTATCATTTCACCCCAAGCAAGGCAGTTTACTGCCACTGTTTCGCAGGGTGTTACATAGGGGAAAAGTGATGAGAGAGAGGGCAGGTTATAGGTGTCGGATGACTATTGACCTTATATTTCAATTCTTGGAGATTGTAACTGTGAGAATACGAAAGAGAATTGCACCGGCGGGAAGCTGATAGAGTAGAAATTGCTGTTACATTTTATCGGTTTCACTGTAAAAGGGTGGGGCCTAGTTGCTAGTCTAGTAGCTCGAGTAAATTCATACACAGGGGGCACCAGTGAGCTACAAGTTCATTGAAGCAGAATCCGTTAAAGTATTTGTAGAAGAGACATAATGAAGCCACATCACGCCGGTGAGAGAACGTGAGAAAGCGACTGCAGCCAAGCTGCCAAGTCGGGATCGATCACATGACAGATTCCCCGTTGGATTTTGTCAAGAACCCTGAGATTAATAGCAGGAACACCCGATCAGATGTGGCAGCAGTATTCAATACACGGGCGGATTGTAGATTTATATATGTGCAAGATGGGTTCAGACAGGTTCAGGAACTAACCAACGTCTATATCCACTGGGCAATGTGTCCTTAAGGATACATGGCCCAGTGGATATAGACGTTTAAACGTTAGTTAGTTGCTGACTTGGCTATTAGAGTTGTGAGTTCAATAACAGGCTACAGCAGTGGCAAACAAGTCGAGGGTTAGAGGGAGATAACTCCTGACTTCTAATCGAGCCTTAACGCAAGGAAAGGAGTTCATATACCCGAGTGATTGCAATAAACGGTTCGGTTCGAAATTTCTGGCACCTGAAGAATGCTGGAGCGTACAACGGCCAAAAGTTCGTACAAATGGCAATAAAGATGAGAACAATAGTCCGAAAAATGTAAATACTGGAATTTTTCCTATTTTCAAATAAGATAGATATAAAATACGTCTCCGCCCTCCATATGCTCGCTTGCCCACTTCAGCTGAAATATTGACACACAAACAACACATCTGAGGGAAAAAGACTCCGACGAATATCAAAGCTGTTTACTTCTCTACTCGCGAAACCGTATTGGCGTTTTACGCCCTTTTATTTTTCTGTCAATTTATTTTATTAAACTTAAAACAAATACAACCCATTACTGGCAGGATTTCACACCTTATGCCTTCACCTCCGCCTCCGACTGAATTCTGACCAGTACAATAAAATTTGACATTTCACTTCCATCTACCCACATTATTGTAAGGTCGAGTAATGACATCCTATCCACAGAACAGTAAAATCGATTTTGTAGCTTCAGCTCAAAGTAACAGTCACATGGTTAAGGGCGATGTAGGTCATGCCTGCAGAAATCATAAAACCAAGCAAGATTTTTATTGAGGGAAAGGAAAACAAAACAAAAAGATAACACACACATATCAGTGACTTACCAACTGATCCAAATATTCCAGAGGGCAAGAAGACACTGAGCGAGATTAGCCCATGCCTGGCTGAAAAGACATTTTTGAATTCTACATAGTAGATTGCAAGGGAGGCTACGAATCCAGCGAATAAGGCGCTGACCATAAAGGCAGCTACCCACACCAGTATTGCTTCAATCTTCGACCCCCATTCGATTTTAGAAATCCTAAAAAAATAGTTTATACAAACAAAAATAAAATTGTAGACATTAATTTGAAAAAATAAAAATAAAATCAAAAATAAAAATAACTGGGTTCAAACGGGGAAAAATATTTACAATTTTCTTGTACACATGGAATTTTGTTCCAGAATAAGATATTCATGAAGAGAAGGGTGGCAGAATTATGTTCTATATTCGAACTTCAGAAGCACAAAATCGAAAACCTTCAAATTCTTATATTGTGACGAACTAATGCTACTTTTGACTTTTTTCATTATGATTATTGTAAGCAGTTGAGTTTGATTTGTTTTTGTTTTCGAATGTGATACACATTTTATATCAAAAACTAAGTATGTCCTATGGTCAGTGGTATTTCCAGTGTTTGATTACACTGAAGCTGTATAGTTAATGTTTCTTTGATTCGGCCTTGTGTCATACTTAACCATTGAAAAAGTATATGCGTACATACATATGCATGTATGTATTCAGTAGGAATCTCCTTGGAAGAAGAAGAAGAAGAAGAAGAAGAAGAAGAAGAAGAAGAAGAAGAAGAAGAAGAAGAAGAAGAAGAAGAAGAAGAAGAAGAAGAAGAAGAAGAAGAAGAAGAAGAAGAAGAAGAAGAAGAAGAAGAAGAAGAAGAAGAAGAAGAAGAAGAAGAAGGAAGAAGAAGGAAGAAGAAGAAGAAGAAGAAGAAGAAGAAGAAGAAGAAGAAGAAGAAGAAGAAGAAGAAGAAGAAGAAGAAGAAGAAGAAGAAGAAGAAGAAGAAGAAGAAGAAGAAGAAGAAGAAGAAGAAGGAAGGAAGGAAGAAGAAGAAGAAGAAGAAGAAGAAGAAGAAGAAGAAGAAGAAGAAGAAGAAGGAAGAAGAAGAAGAAGAAGAAGAAGAAGAAGAAGAAGAAGAAGAAGAAGAAGAAGAAGAAGAAGAAGAAGAAGAAGAAGAAGAAGAAGAAGAATGCTGCTTTCATCTCTGACTGACTCATTGACACTGATCAGTTTTCATTTGTAGATCCCAGAAGGCCGCAAAGATGCTTTTGAATTCTGTCAAGGCTAAAAGAAAGTATCGGTAGCTCCCCCAGATATGGTAACAATACTCTATTTTTGGTCTGATCTGAATCTTGTAAAATGTCAAATTAGTCCAAAAATGCCCTGTGGATGTTAGATTCTCCAAGCCCTCTTTCCTCATTGTGTCCTAGAATTTTCAACTGTAACTTTCTGGTTCTAAGTAAATGTATTGTTTCTTGTTTCTTTAAAACTTCCTCGTTAGTCATTTTTTAATCATTTCATCCCAAGCAAGACATTCTACTGCCACTGTTGCGAAGGGGGTTACATAGGGGAATCCGATAAGAAAGATGGGTTAGTTATAGAAAATATCAGGAGGAGGATAACATTTGACAAATGAGAATACCGAGAATGGGGGTGGAGTACATGGAAAAAAGAGATAGAGAGTATGGATGCGAGTTAGTGTGGTAGGAGATGACTATTGACCTTGCATTTAAATTCCTGGAGATTGTAGCTGTCGGAGAAGCAAGTATATGGAAAGGAATTCCACAGACGGGAAGTGCATGAAAAGAAACTTTTAGAGTAGAAATTACGGTTACATCGGTTTCACTGTAAAAGGGTGGGACCTAGTAGCTAATCTAGTATCTCGTGCAAATTAATACCTAGGGGGCACCAGAGAGCTAAGTTCATTGGAGCAGAAGCCGTGAAAGTATTTGTAGAAGAGGCACAGGGAAGCCACGTCACGCCGGTGAGAGAGCGACTGCAGCCGAGCTACCAAGTTAGTATCGATCACATTACAGAATCTCCGTTTGATTTTGTCAAGAACCCCGAGGTGAATAGCAGAGGCACCCGAACAGATGTGGCAGCAGTTCTTAATACACGGACGGATGGTAGATTTATATATGTGCAGGATGGACTCAGACGGGAAAAACTTCCTGGCCCTGCACAGTGAACCGACCTCTTTAGCAGCGGATTTAGCAATCGATTTGATATAGTCATTACACTTGAGTTCCCTGAGAGTGTGAGACCAAGGAGGCGTAATGTTTTACACTCAGGGAGGTTAGCCTGTTCCCTGCTAATAGGGCGGGTAGGAATGATTGTCTATGATGGTTAATAGATAGCAGTTTGGAAGCATTAGAATTCACGAGCCCCAGTTCACCATGGATTGGAGGTCATTCTCAAGTTCTGCAGCGAGGTTCGCTTTGTCAACCTCAGCAGATTTTTGATTGAGGCGAGAGTAAACGGTGGTGTCGTCAGCGTACATGCCTACTTGGGCTCTTATTACTTCGGAGAGATTCTTAATGTAGATCAGAAAAAGCATAGGAACCAGAATAAATCCTTGAGGGATACCCGTGTTCGTATGGTAGTTTTCGGAGGCATGTCGGTTCAATTCTACCTTCATTGTGCGATTCGAGAGGAATGACTGGATTAGGTCAAACAATACACTGGTTGCCTGCCAAGGCTATAGAACCCAATATGTCCTGTTATTTAACCCATAACTGGAAGGAATAAACGGATCAATACATTTCCCAAGGGTATTTGTGCGTAAGTGAGTGCAAGGAATTCAACTGGAATTCCTTGCATACACGTACGCTAGATGGACGTTGTGGTTCATTGGATATCGACTCGGAACGAGAGATCGGGGTACCGAGTTCGAATTCCAGTTGAATTCCTTGCATTCCCTTACGCACAAATACCTTTGGGAAAGGTATTAATCCGTCTTTTATAGCCTTGGCTGGCAACCAGTCTACCACAGAAAGCAATGGCAGCTTACTGCGGGATAATCTTCTACCAAGTCAAGTATGTCTCTTTCGACTGCCCAAAGCGTGTATCACGTATGACACTTAACTGATTGCTATATAAGTTGAATGAAAGCAGAAAGAAAAGGATACAAATATACTACAAGAAAACCGAATGCATGGTCATTAGTAAAAAGAGGAGCCAAAAATACCAATTAGAGGCAGGTGATACTAAAATCAAGCAGATAAAGAAATTTATACACCGTGGAAGGGTTCTAACAAAAGCCGGAAATTGCGACACTGAGATCTTAAGACAATTTGGCATAGCCAAGTATGCATTCTACAATTTAAGTAAAGTATTAAGATACAGAAAAATTTCGCTAGAAACAAAGAAGAAAATACTGGATTGTTATGTAATGTCTGTTCTTCAATATGGCAGTGAATGCTGGACAGTCTCCTTAAAGATGAAGGAGAGTTTTGAAGCAACAAAAATATTCTACAGAAGGATACTGAGGATACCATGGACCGAATATTTGGGCAATGATTAGGTTTTGAAGAGGAATGAAAAAGGAAACAAATACTTGACATCAGGAAAAAACAGGTGAAGTTCATGGGATATGTATTGATTAAGTAGAGCTTGGAGAATCTAATACTCACAGGTCAGATAGACAGAAAGAGAGACAGGGAAAGCAACGCGCAACATACTTGAGGGGCTTGAAAAAGTAGATAGCAGAGCGGGGTTTAGGATAGTTAACAGGATAAAACGTGCTAAGAGCCGCCAGGTATAGGGAAATGTGGGATGTCATGCTAGCCTACCTCCTAAAGGGACACGTCACATATGATATCTGGCGAGATGGTTCAGCACTGTCTTGTGCGCATTTCTGTTTTCATGTTTTCCTTTCCCTGAATTATGTTTTTTATTTATAAGTAGGCGGTTTGCCCCCAGAAAATATTCGGGGTTATCATAATCAGTCAGTTAAGTGCCATACGTGATACACACTTGAGTGGTCATGTCGAAAGAAGATTATCCCGTAGTAGGTTGCCATTACTTTCTGCAGTAGACTGGTTGCAGAATCCAATCTGTCCTATTATTTAACCCATAGCTGGGAAGAGACGGATTAATACCTTTCCCAAGGCTATTTGCGCGTAATTGAATGCAAGACATTCAATTGAAATTTGAACTCGACTCCCCGATTTCTAGTTCCAAGACGATATCCACTGCACCACAACGCACATTCTAATATCTTTGCTTAATAAATTAAGCTTCTGTGAAAGAAAATGGACATTTTTTTTTTAAAGTAAAGAGTCTCTACCGCTATCTATTTTGCTGCCCTTTTTGTTTAAGGTTAATCATCATCAGTAGTATTCAAGCTTTATTTATGTGTTTATCTAACATGGAAAAATCCATTTTTAACTATTATTAATAGCAGCAGGAGGCGTTTTTAACAGAGAACTGAGAATGCGACACCAAGATCCGAAGTAGCTATGAGATAGCGAAAGATATCTTCCAAATATGAAGTAAAGTATTAAAAAAAACAGAAAATCTGGTTCGAAGCAAAGAAAAGATTGGTCCTTCTATATGGCATCGAATGCTGGACAATCACTTCACAGATGAAAAATATGAGAATACCATAAACGGAACATGGGACCAATGAGGAGGTTTTGGGGAAAATAAAAGAACAATGACGCTTATACTTAGAATCAGAAAGAGTCAGTTGAAATTTCTGTGACGTTAAAGGAGGAAAGATGGCTGGGAGAATTTAACACTCACAAGACATGTGAGACAGTTTTCAGTAAATTATTATAAAGCGGTCATTTTCAAAGTTCAGGTGTATTTGTAAACAAAAGTTAATTCCCGGTTTTAAAAATCTTGCAAAAATAAAATATACATCTGTAACAGGTTATTTTAGTAAAAGTAGAAAAGTTAAAGTTAAATTAATCTGATTTGAAACAAATATTACTTGCTTATAGCATGAAATTCGGTATATAGAATACAAATCCTGTATCATTTCAAAAAGTAGAATTGCACACCCAAAAACTCAGATGAGAATAACTGAAAACATTTAAAATAAAAATAAAAAACTTACCAAGGCAAATTTCACAAGCCAGTGTGAAAATTAAGATGTTGGATTCCGATTGAACAGGAAAAACAAATGAAACTATGACACCTGTCAATTTTCTTATCACCTAAAAAAATGGGTTTGTCGTTGGATCCGATCACGTAAGCTGATTTGACTACTTATCAACTTTTTTCGACCTTAAGGACAAAACAACAATTTTTGGGGACTTATAAACCTAACATCCAGTAAACCTTTTTTTTTACGAGAGTTCATATTGCAATTAGTTTATGGT
Organism: Ascarosepion bandense; assembly: GCA_037127315.1. Lineage (NCBI taxonomy): Eukaryota > Metazoa > Mollusca > Cephalopoda > Sepiida > Sepiidae > Ascarosepion > Ascarosepion bandense. The sequence goes on from JBBBDQ010000973.1 coordinate 618,639, forward strand.
AATTTGTCGATTACTTAACTTTACGTAATTTCCAGTGGTGTCCTCTGTCTATTATTATTCTGCTCTGTTAATAAAATTCCACATATTTTACAAACAAAATACGTTTATTCCTTCTTCCTTCTGATATCTTTGAATGCGGGGATTGTCGACTATATTTGTGAAATGGCCTTGTACCAGACATGGCTTACCATCCTTACAGGTATACAAGCATTTCTTAATCACGGAGGTCTTCTTTTTCTGATGTGTTGATTGATGACTGATAGCGAGACGTTTTGCCAAGCTAAGTATGGTTGATCAGAATTGACATAAATTGATGAAACCGATGCGAACGTTTTCTTTTTAGTTTTAAATTACCTAATAATTTTTAAAAAACAGCAAAATATTTTCACCAATTATCTAATATCATATTAAATTTTAGTTACTTTAGCTTTATAACCTTACGTTCAAAAATAGTTTCTGAAAAAATAAAATTATGTTAAAAAATATATTTTTACCAAGATTTTCTAAAAATAATGATTTCAAAAATGATTTCAATCAATCATGAATAAAACCTGAAATTTTAATCAAAATCTTACCAATATTTGATTTTTGCAAGAATTTCTAAAATAATCTGCCTTTCACCAGCCAAAATGCTTTGCGTAATATTACGTTTGCCGTTATAAACCTTTGTAAATATTACGTCACTCGCGGACGAAAGAAAAACAAGATTTTCTACCGAAATTTTGAAAGTTAGAAAATTTTTTTAAAAATTTAAAAATAATTAAAAAATATTTTGATCTATCCTCCTGGTAATAACAAATATTTTGCCGATAAATGTTTTTAATTTAGTTTCGGGCTTTTTTCTTCATACTATGCTGTTTTTTCAGAGGCTTTTCGGAGGTACCTACATAGATATCATGAATTAGTTCAGGCACCTACATTCAAAATTATTTTAAAAATTGAGAAATCTCAGAATTGAAAAAAATAAAACCAACTTTAAAATTTTCAGAATTTTTGGAGAATTGAAAACAACCAAAATAGTTTGAGAGTTTTTTGCTCATTTTTTCCATTAAGTTAGATAATTGCTGAAACACTTTAACCTTTAAATCAATATTTCATTTACGAAACATCATATTTAATAAAAATGAACATTTTTATACACATAACAAAAATTAAAAATTATTTTAGAAATTTTTGTCCTGAAGATTTGTATTAAGTTTATCAATATTCGATTAGTAAATATAGTTTTCACTTAATAAATCAACCTAACCAGGACAAGGCTTTGAAGAATTTAAAAAATATTTTTAAACTTTATAAATTACTATAATTAAAAAAAGAAAATAAGAAAATAATTCTTGGAAAAATTCATTATTCATCGAAATTTTTTTCTTCATATGATGTCCTTAATATATATGTCTGTTGAAGGCAATTAAAAGCTGATTCAATAAAATAAGATAGTTTTATTGTATTTTTTATTTTACAATTCAGAATGGTTTTTCTGAAAAACGTCCAACTGAATAAAAAAAAAGAAAAAGCTTTTTCACATTTCCCGAGGTGTCCTGCATTTAACTAATAAAACAAATTTTCGCGACGATATTTAATTTCTAAAAATTTCATAAAATGACATAGCGGGAAGAGTAACAGAAATATTTTACCAAAATTTTCTAAAAGTAATAATTTTTAAAAGAATTTCATTCATTTGTGAATAAGTACTGAAATTTTCTTTAAAATCCGAAAATTATTTGATTTTTCAAGAATTTCCAAGTTTTTCAATAGAGAAAAAATATCTGAGTGACGTAATATTACATTATCCACAGTAAAGTTTGTTAAAAATTTGGTCACCTTCTGACAAAAAGAAAAACGAGATTTTTTTACCAAAATTTTAAGCGTAGGAAGGATTTAAAACTTTTAGAAAAAAAGATGAAAAAAATTTAATCTTTTGCTACTCATTTTGTCGGAAAACTTTGCTTGTTATGAAGTTTGGAGCTTTTTTCTTTATGCCATGCTGTTTTTTTTTTTGTTTTTTTTTTTTTTTAGCGAATTAGTGGAGGTACCTTAACAAAAGTATACAACACAACGTATATTCATACTAATATATACAGAAAATAAGCAAAAAATAACAAAAAAAAACGGAAAAATAACAAGAATTTAAAGGGAATTAATTAAGGAAAATGTATGGGAAGGTTACGTCCCCTGAATAATTTCAAAGCGAACTTATTTAGGGCAAGAATTATTTTACTTTTCATTAAAAAGCAGATTATATATATATATATATATATATATATATATATATATGGAGTGGGGTTAGTAAGTACTTCCACTAATACGCTCCAAAACAGCATGGCATGAAAAAAAAAGGCAATAAACAAATTTTATGTCAAAATGTTTGTATTTTCAATAAGGGGAAGGATTAAAGTAATTTTTCATTATTTTCTTTTTTTTTTTTTTAAATCTTTCTAACACGTTCGAAATCCTTGTAAAAAATCTTGTTTCTTTTTTTTTTACGCCATCGAATGAACGAGTTTTTACTTGAGTTTACTAAGGATAATGTAATATTATGCAACTTCCGGTGGGAAGCATTAATTTGGAAATTCTTCCAAAATCAAATAATTGTCGGATTTTAAAACTTTCAGGTCTGATAAACGATTAAATTATGATTTAAAATCATTTTTACATATATATATATATATATATATATATATATATATATATATATAAAACCTTGGTAAAAAATATACATATATTTTTTACATCTGTTACACCTCTCCACATAATTTCATGAAATTTCAAGAATTAAATTTTGCATCGACAATTTATTTTATTAGATTACACATAGGATTTCTTGGGTAATTTCAATAAATTATTTATTTATTTATTTATTTTTCATATGGCCGTTTTTCCGAAAATCTACTCCGAATAGTAAAATAACAAATTCAATAAAACTATAACATTATTTAAAAAAGATTTGCCCTTAATTGCTTTTAAAAAAAATATATATATATCTATTAAAGACATTATAGTCTGAATAAAAAAAAATTCGATAACTAATGAATTTTTTCAAGTACTGTTTTCATTTTTTCTTTTTAATTATAATAATTTATAAAATTGCTAAATATTTTAAAAAATATTAAGGCCTTGTTGCGGTTAGGTTATTAAGTTGTTGAGTGGAGACTAATCGAAAATTGACAAGAAATCTTCAAGACAAAAGATTTTTAAATACTCTTTTCTTTGTGTGTGTGTGTGTGTGTGTGTGTGTGTGTGTGTGCGCGCGCGCGTGTGTGTCTGTGTGTGTGAAGGAATTTTATTAATTAGGGTATTTTTTGTGTTACATTTAAAAGTCACGTGTTACACGGTTTTTTCCCCCATATGAAAAAAAAAGGATAATTATCTCAATAAATCTAGAATCAATCCATCTCATTTTTTTTTCTCCACCTGCATATATAATAATACTAGGGTTGTCACTGATAAAATTACTGCTGTTTAGCCACCTAGTTTCATATACACCTAAAAGGTTGACATTTAATTTACTCATCTTGTGTTTTACATTTTCCAACTTCCAACAGCTGCTCCTGATGTTCTGATAGTCATTTCTTTGTTTGATGTGAACAGTCACTGCATGATGGACAGGTGACACCTTTTACACACGTCGTTCCTAACCGGGTGCGAGGTAAATTCAAGTAAAAAGAATCCATCGAGTATGGGTAAATAAATGTATAATTTATTTACGGGGAAAGAAAACGCTTAAATTAGAAGTGAAATAAACATTGTAGATGGCTGTCGTTGTCAATGCCGTTTCTCTCTCAGCGCGTCAGTGTTGACATGAAAGCTGATCTTTTTTTTAGCTTGATTGAATTAGAGATTATATAGCTGTCAATCGGCTCCCAATTAAAGTTCAGTTTTTTGGAGTGAGTGTGGCTCTGACTGGTCAATAAATTGTTCGATAAATTTTGATTAAAGTGCGTGTATGCGTGGAGCCTATGCTCAGAAAACATAGCAGTCTGCTTTGGGTTGTCGATCGGTCAACATCCGGTTTGTATAGAAAAATGTGAGAGGTCCGACAATCTTTAAGCGATTTAATATTTACATTAAAAACAATTTTCTATTTGAATTTAAAACATTATTTGTATATTTATCGATACATGAATCGAACATGATTTACTACAATGGAGTAGATATTTAATTCCTTAAAAAGCGAGTCATGTGAAGACAATCTTACCTTTTGCTTGTAGTGTCTTTACTGAAATTTCTTTGTTCAAAATTTTCATCGAGTGTAAAACTGGATGACTTCATGATTGTTTTTAATAAAAAATTTATAAAAAATGATCTGTAATTTAAAAACGTATGCTTAGTTCTCTTGAGATAAAAATATATTTTCTTTTATTCGTTTAATTTATTCCGACGTCAAATTTATTGCACTTGTGATGGTGGAGTTATGTGAGCATGCATACTAATTACTAAGGTCAAAATTTTGTCATTTACATAAACCAATTAACTACCAAGTTGAAATAAAATCAAAATTACTGGCAGGACATCATTTTAAAATGAACACGAGTTTTTATATTATGGAGGACAGAAGGCTAACAAAATTCAACAAACACAGAAGATAGTAAAGAAAAGGCGCAAAGGGAAATAACAAGTAATATACGTAATGATATAGACATGGTGGAATAATGGATGTCAGCTCATTTAAAATAGAAGAGCAGAGTTCAAATTATAGTCGAGTTCATTACAATAACTTGCGTGCTAATACCCTTGAGGTTGATGTGAATCCTCTCTTCTCGCCCATAGCAGGGCACATTGAGTCTTATAGCCTTTGGTGGCAACCAGTCTAGGAGAAGAACAACGATTAAAAAAAACTCCAGATATGGTTTAAGTAGTTCTACTAACCTGCAATTGGCCAAGCATAGTGAGGATGGCTACATCCCTGAAGACATAGTCAATCAGGGCGGGGTTGCTTCAAAGAGTGAAAAGATCCTAGATCGGTTATAACGAACTTTCATTCAGGTAAATCTGGTACCTGTACCTAATGAGTTTGGGTGAATGAATGATAAATAACTAAAAGAGAAGGATGCTGAGGATACCACGGACAGAGCATGTGTACAACGTTGAGGTTTTGGAAAGGATGCAAGCGAGAAGAAAACTGATAATAACTATCAGGAAGAGGTTCCTGGGTCACATAATGAGGAAGGAGCGCCCGGAGAACTTGATACTCACAGGTCGGATAAATGGAAGAAGAGACAGGGTAAAGCAGCGCGAGACGTACTTTTTAGGTCTGAGCAAATGGCTGACGGTGCGGGGCTTGGAAGAGATACCAAGAGAAAATTATTGAGAGTGACAAGGGACAGAGCCAAGTAGAAGTCCTTGATCGCCTACGTCCTAAAGGAACACGGCACATGAAGAAGAAGCTGTGAAGAGTCATAACTGTCCACATCTTGAAGGAGCACAGCATATAAAAGAAGTCATGTGTAAATGTTTAGTAGAACATAGATTGGAAAAAATAGCAAAAAGCCAAACGTTAATGATGACTACAAAATGCAGGAAGTTGTGGAGAACCATGATCACCCACGCCCTGAAGGGAAACGTCACATTAAATAAAAACAAAAAGATCTTTAAATCCCAAGAATGAAAAAGAAGAATTGGTGTTGTGATTTTTGCATTTTTATCTCGTTCCATTTCGATAATCGGCCAAGAGAAAGGACCGTTGGTGACCGTCATTTGGCAATCATCTAGCCACAAAGGAGGAGCAAATCGAGGTGGTGTAGTGGTTAGCAATCTTTTCTCGCTGGAATCATTACAACTTAGTAGTGAGTTCGATCCTCACTGGGTGTCCCAAAATTTTGGTTTTCTGCCACATCTAATCTGCACTCGGTAAATCGTTTGGGCACCTCGAGGCTGTACAATGGTTGGCAGGCTTGTCTCGCTAGAACCATTACAACTGAGTAGTGATTTCGATCCTCACTGTGTGTCCCAAACTTTCGGTTTTGTGCTTAGAAAATCTCCATAAACCCACAAAAGAGAGAAATTCTTCATTATAGGAGAATGCAATGCCAAAGATTATGAAGAACTGACAATAAGACCCTCATTCTCGGTATCCTTACCCCCCCTATCACCCACCCTCTGACATTTCCTATACTTAACCATCCTTTCTCCACTCTACGTAGCCCCCTGCGCAGTAGTGGCAGTGACATGCCTTGCTCGGGGTGAAACGCTTATAATAAAATTAAAAAAATACTCATCTGCTAACCACTGGACCCTAGCTCTCTCACCACCCCTGTATAATCTTCCCTTTCTCTTCACCTATGTATCTGTCTTCGCACCTGCTTTCTATTGTTCCTTTCTAACTAGTTTGTACTCCTCACTCTTCTAATTAATCTTTTTACATTTATGTAACCCCCTGCACATCAGTGGCATTTCCGCCTTGCTTGGGTGAAATGATTAAAAAAAAAAAAGGTCACAGTGATAAAACAATATCATATCTAACTCTAACCCCTATTATTTGGTTGAGTTACCTTGAAAATTCATGAGTCTGTCACACCTGTCATCACGGTCCTGCATCATGGCCAGGAGGTCATTAGAGGAACATCTTTTGTCATAACATAGTTGCTTAATGTTGGTGATTGCTGGGCGAATAACTCGTCTTGATCCATGGCTAAGTGTCCTGAGTAGTAGATCACTCGCGAGTTCTTAGTTTGCTCGACAACAATGTCCTGCAAAACACGTTCTGCATTCCCGTAAGATTTGAAGTTTCGAGTTTGCGTTTTGTTTAACGGCATATCAACACCTCTGTGGGTTATTCAATGCCAAAAAGTTGAGGTTTTAAAGTATTGTTTTTAATGTTCGGTTAAAGTGAGAAGGTTGATTTAGTCAGATTTTGATGAACAATTTTTTGTTCATTTTAGATGACTGAAGATGTCTTCTAGATTTATATTAAAAAAATCTATTGCTGGTAATAATTTTTTCCTTCCAAAATCTATAATGGCATTTCTTTTCCTTTCAAAAATACATTGTTGGTAATATTTTTACTTAAAAAATGTACGTTTCCATAAAAATCTATTTTTTGTAAATATTTCTATAAAAGTTTATTTTTATACTTTCGTACTGTTTTGATCCCAGTTTGAAAGAGTTAACTGTTTGCCCATAGCCTGGGACCCTAACAGGTGTCACCACTCCGGGTCAGGGTGGACATGGGAACAACAGCAAATAAGAGGTGGTTCCATGCTCCTCACAATCTCTCAATCAGAGGCCTTGCTGCCGGATGCACTTTAACGTCATGCCCAGGACCTATGGAAGGGTAGAGTCTACAGGACAAAGAAGTTGTTATTTAAAAAAACTAAATCAATAAATTTAATGAATGGTACATGAATCTCGTTTTTTATCATTTTTCGGAGACAACGTAACTTATCTTAAAGTCTAAACAAGCAGTCAAAATTCTTTAAGGAACAATTATTACATAATTAACTGACCCCACGTTAATACATGTCCTTGAACCTCATTCCCCTCCTTCTAAAGTTTCTCTTTCAGTCACAGTAGCCTTGTGTCTTAGTGGCATTATCACCTTTCGTGAGGTAAAAATGATAAAAAAAAGAAAAAAAAACAAAGATGAAACTATTCGAAATAAAGTTCATTAATTTCGATATTACATTCGTTTTCTTTTTATAATAAGTTTTGTAACCATTTCCCGGGCAGTTTGATTGAATAGAAACAACGGTTTTCTTATACAGATAGAATGTTTTAAATGATGTCTAGCAAAACTCCTGATATGAAAAACGAAATTTCTCAATATTGATTTCCAGTTCTTTTATTTTTCCCTCGAGATCCCTGAACGTTTCTTTAAATAGATGAATATCAATTGCCTCTTGTTTGTTATTGTGTCGGAATTTCCACTGTTCGTCTTGGTTTTAATTCGACGACACTCAACAACAACACGCGTGAAGTGTTCGCAGATTTATTAAGAACCCTGAAGACACAAATCGTTTCTTTTGAATATTACAAGCAAATAATCAACACATTCTAGGACAAGACCAGTTCTATTAAGAAGTTTAAATTTAAGAGAAAGTATACAGGTCCTTTACGGGTAGTGGGATGAAAACAAAATAAGGGTATGGTGTCTTAATAGAGGCACGGTGGAGTAATGGATGGCGACTCAGAGTAAGGAATCGGAAAGTTCTACGTCTGATCGAGTACATTGCATTAACCTATGTTAATTTGGAAAGGTATAAATCCATCTCTTTTCCGATCTATGAGCAAACTAGCAGTATAGCCCGGCGTTGCTCGGGTGTAATGAAAGCTTTAAAACTAGTCCATGGTCCTGGAGCTCAAACTCAGCCTAAAGAATATTTGTGTGAAGTTTGGTGAGAATCGGATAAAAATTGTGGATTTGTATAAAGGACATACAGACAGATAAACAGACACACACACAAACATCTTGCCTTATATATATATATATATATATATATATATATATATATATATATATATATATATATATTATCGATTTTCTGACTATTGTGAGAACTGAAACCTTGAAACTTCTGAATATCTTATGTCCTTGTCTATGAGTGTATCAAATTTGATTAAAATCGAACCACTCCTTCTATAACCCGATTTTTTCGATTATCGATATTTATCGGGGGTATCTCGACACAAAACCTAGGTAGGAACACTCGCAGATGCTTATAGTACAACTGTGTAAATTTTCAAGGAAATCGGTTCAGCCATTTCGGAGTCTATAGATAACGGATACACACACACACACACACACACACACACACACACACAAAGTTCCATTTATAAATAAGTTTAGATTTAGATTTAGATAGCAGGAGAGATTGAACCCTGTAGACTTGGTTAGCAACCAGTCTAAAAAAAATGAAAAAAAAAACCACCTGCTGTCTTGTAGGTCCTGACACTTTAGGTAAAGGTGAGAAGAAGGTAACCTCAAAAAACAAATCAGCCTTGTATGTCGTCTCTCAATAAGAACTCCCGACACATAACACTATTCAAGTTGTGATAGAGAATAATGGTCTTTTCGGGATTAGTAGAGTTCTTCGAACAAGCAAAAGGCTGGGACACGGTACGGTGCCATGCATCCCTCTGGTTTCGGATCATTCACTCTTTAGACAACGATTCTTAACCTGCTAAAAACAATTTCTGAACATTTTGGACAAATATAACGATCTCAACATAGCTAGAAGATGTTATGAATGAAGAGCAAGCAATGTCTGGTCCAAGGTGTTATATCACCAATACGGCTGCCAAGCGGTTCCTTGGACGTGGTGTAATGGTTAACAAGCTTGTCGCTCGGAATCAATTGCAACTGGGTTGTGAGTTCGATTTTCACAGGATGTTCCAAACCTTTGGCCCTAATGTCACAACTAAGATACGATTCAGAAATCTTTACGTCAGACAGTGTGATTGATTCTTTTCAGCAATTAGATTAAATATACCGAGTATTGTACGGATTCAATGGCTTAAAGCACAGAGGAAGATCTGACGACAGATTGTGCCAGAGGTTTCTTTGTTCAGGGATCGGCTCAAGACATAGATGTTTACGTTTTCATAATTTTTGAATTTAAGAACGCTCATAAATATTATTTCTTTCTTTCTTTCTTTCTTTCTTTCTCTCTCTCTCTCTCTCTCTCTCTCTCTCTCTTTCTTTCTCTCTCATTTATAATAAGTGGGAGGGTTAGTAAAAATAATAAAATACTGCGAAGAGTTACAAAGTATTTGAAAATTGTGGAGAGCTCCGATTTACGCACATAAAGAAAGAAAATTTTGACTGAATCAAAAATCATGACAAAGAATAGGAGTTCTTTTTTTATGTGACGTATCCTTTCAGGACGTAGGTGAACATGGTTCCCTACTAACCCCCTATCCCTCGTGGTCCTTAGAAGTGTTTCCCCCTTTGCCAGTTTCCTTCCCATAGTTTCACCGTCGATTCACACTGGCTCATGGGACAGAAATAAAAGTGGATCGCAAAGGTAGTGTAGCACTTTCCAATCGCACCCTTGTCGCGCTAAAAACTACTGCATTCTTAATCCATGTTCTCGTGTCATTAAACACTTCGTCACTTAATTTTGGTTTCCAGTGTTTTCCTTACAGTCTTAATAACCAATGAGCGGTATGTGAACTTTATAACAATTTTATTAAAAAAAAAATATTCACAATCATGTTGATTTTTAAAAAAATAGCGAAATATCAAGATTTTTTAAATTAATAAAATTAAAATTTAACATTAGAAAAACATTTTAAATGACCTCGAGAATTTTGTGAATATTTTGAATTAACCTATTAAAGAAAATAAAAGCATCGTCTTTTGAAAATATTTAACCTTTTACTTGTCGTTAAAGTTCGCCCCGTTTCCATTCAAACCTGTACTACCCGGCTCAGGGATTGAACTGGCAATTACCATGTCGCTAAATTCATAAACGAACGCCTTTAACCAGTCAGATTAGGGAAAGCAATAAATGACAAGTAGTGACCAAGACAAGATATCGTTAGGTATCGACAGCGGAAAAGGCCCTTTTTTTACTCTCCTTAAATTCCTACCAAATCTGCAACATCCGGAATATATGATTTTTGTTGATTTGTGTTATAAAATTTATAATGACATCTTTCTTTGTGATTTAGACGACCATGGAAATCTTAGGAAATATCGTGGAATAATTTTCCGTTGCTTCTACGGCGATTCGAAACCCAGGAATTGCCTTCTCGTTGACCGGTTGGATGTGTGGCTGCTGCAATAGATTGTTGCTCGCAATTAGAAACTGTAGAGCTAAATTTGATTTCTTGTCATGTTCATTGCATTCATTTACGCGCCAATACTCATGGAAATGGCACGAATCCATCTGTTTTTCTAACTATGGGTTAAAAAGTGGGTCAAATTGAGCTCACTAGCCGTGATTGGCTACAAGAATGACAATGAACTCAAAATCATCACAACAGATGTGGAGAGGAGGAGAGAAGAAACGTATTTATGAATTTTGTGAGAAAGTGAATGCAATAAAGTAACCCTGAATTTGAACACGTCTCGCCGATTCCACTTATTCCGACTATATTCGTTACACGATCGAATATATTGCCAGAGATATACGCAATCAAAAATGTGGATACAAATATACATACAGAGGGGGACACACACAGAATGCACACACAGGATGCACACACAGAATGAGACAAAGGGGAGAGAAAGAGAGAGTAAGTAATGAAAATGTACCGTACTCTCATTAAATCCCAAAATTAAATAAAAAAATGAAAAATATTATAACTTTTATTGACCCACCAAAGATTAAGGAAACTTATATATATATATATATGTGTGTGTGTGTGTAATTATTTTCTCAGGGTTCGCTTTTGGCAAGAGACCCCGTGAAGTTCCACGTCTTCGATTCAAGGATCAGCACAAAAGACAACTTGCTGAGGACAGATATCGATCCTGTTAATTGGAGAAGAAAAGACCACGAAAAAATCAACATCGTTCGAAAACTTATATATATATATATATATATATATATATATATATATATATATATATATATATATATGACAAAATATTTTTGATGTTTACATTGGAATTTAGGCGGGAGAATTTAAAGAACTTTACTACTCCCGTAATCACTTCTTTTCTCACCCCAATCTAAACTTCCAGATTTTTCTTTCCCGAAGATTTTAGGAAATGAAGGAGAGACTCAATCCAATAGTAAGTTGGAAACCAATAGGTTCGGCCTGCCCCCCCCCCAATAATCTTTACGATAGATGCGATCTAAATTTAGTTGAAAAAAAAATTCTAAGCAAAATTTGTTTATAAACTTAGGACATGAACCCATAAGCATATGTGTTCATAAATTCAAATTTTTAAATTTAAAGATAAAACTCCTTAAATAATAAAACAAAATTAAATTCCCAGTAGTCTGCGTGTGTGTGTATGTGTGTCTATGTGTGAGTGTGTGTGCGTGTATATACATTTTTGTGTATGTATATATATATATATGTGTGTATGTGTGTATATGTGCACATATATGTGTGCGTATATATAGGTGAGTATATATATATGTGTGTGTGTGTATATGCACGTGTATATGAATATATATATGTGTGTGTGTGTGTGTGTGTGTGTGTGTGTGTGTGTGTGTGTGTGTGTGTGTATATAAATATATAAATATATATGAGTGTATATTTGTGCAAAAAAAAATTAAATAATTGAAAATTTATCTTCCCATCTCCAAATTTCGCAGATGCAATCCGCTTAGATAATACAATTGATTCTATCAATATATATATATATATATATATATATATATATATATATATATATATATATATATTATATGCCGATTGAATTAAATCTACGAAACTTGATGTTATTGCGTCCCTTGTTTCCACCAGGTGTGTCTTTGTTATCTGGCCCAAAAACTTATCTCAGCATTACTATGCCACTAAATTCAGAAATCAATGCTTCGACAAAGTAACCTCTTGATGAGCTATGTCTAAGCATGAAAAACCTTCCCTTGTAAATGAAATAAAGGGTTTATTTCGAAATTCCAGTAATGTTAACCAGATCGACTGAGATCTGAAAACATCGTTGCATAATCGTTGTGAATAATAACAACAAAGACGTGACATGCGTAAATAATGAGTAGAATGTGAATAGATTTAATTTCAATCTGGAAGAGGAGGGAAAAATAGTGGAGAAGATCACAAATAGAAGGGAAACAGATTCAATGACATGGGGGGACGCTTATGAGTCAGAAGCCAACCGTACTTCTCAAACCTCCTTCCTTCTCTCTGTTTCTTCCTTTGTCCGACATTGACAACTTCTACACAAATATGGGATCAGTACTGGTAACATGCAAGCCACGGATATCGCTGAAAGGATGTAGAAACTGGTCACGTAACTTCCATTATTGTAGTCCGTTATCAAACCTGTCAAAAAACACGAAAAACCTGGTTAATGCAGAGGTCCTCAGCTGCCTTCAAGGGAACTTAAATAATTTCAGTGGAAAACTAGAACAGAGGACTCATTCAGACCTTTCCTTTTACTAAAATTGACTCAATACAAGGCACAAGGGTTACTCAAGGTAGATTACTGAATGTGGTCTGTGATATGAAAATAATGATTGAAAGTACAAAGTGAAAATTAGGAGCATATGTTCTACCCTCTATGTCTCTCTCTTTCTGCTTACTTTTCAAATTTTTTGTGATAACAAGCGTGAAATACGTCATGCATCGGAACAATTGTATTAATAAATAAATGTTTGCTGCTGGTTTCAAAATTCAAATGCATATATTAGTGTTATTACTACAACATTGTCACACCGTTTAACGTGTCACTTATCTTTAAAACACTCACCTGTCAAAGAAATCCAATACGACAACACTGTATATTGTAATGTTCTGAATCTACCCAGGCGGTGGTCTGTTCCACAAAATAATGGTTCTCGGAAATGTTTTCTTAGTAGTACGCCCTTATTATTAAAGGAATATGAAAGGAATGAAATATTGATATTTTTGTTATTTCTAAATTCATATGAGAGAAGCTTTTCCCTGATAATAATTCAAACACATACATAGGTGTCATTACTACAACACTGTCACACCGCTTAACATGTCACTTACCTTAAAACATTCACATGCACACAATCACTTACCAATTATGTATCCAACGAGTACAATTCCAATTCCAGCCATTGTTTCTGAAATGCCCATTGCAATCGCGTAATGATTGATGTCAAAGAAGTCCATGACGACAACACTGTAAACTGACAAAAGCAAGCCACAGAAAAAAAGTACGAAAAAACTCAACACACTGATGAGGTAGAAAGTTGTCAGAAGAGGATAAATGAGGATTAGGAGTCCTATGGCAATTCCAGAGACAGTAAAGATAA
>JBBBDQ010000973.1:637500-677500 GCA_037127315.1 Ascarosepion bandense
AAGTTTTGCGCTTTCCTTCCTCCGTCGTCTATGCAATTCTGCTGTACGTAAAGACTTCATTTTTTAACGATTTTGGTCTCTGATCTCCCGTAGGGATTGTCTGTCTTCAGGTTTTGCGATTTTATAGTTTCCAAAGGTATTTTAAGTCTGAATTATTTTTTAATTATTTCCCCTATTTTCTTTGCTGATAATCACCTTTCTTTTTCGCTCCTCGTGTCCAAATTTTCCGGCTGCATAACTAGTAATGATTTTAGACATAGTCGTTAGACATTTATCTACCGAACCTTTCCAGGTTGTTTTGCTTACGGGCATGTCACGTTGAATGCACCGGTTCTCGCTCGATCACCAAAGTTAAACAACATTGAGCCTGGTTAGTACTTAGATGGGTGACCGCTTGGGAATACCAGGTGCTGTAAGCGTTTATTCGTTTACAGTCATATCACGTTGAATGCACCGGTTCTCGCTCGATCACCAAAGTTAAACAACGTTGAGCCTGGTTAGTACTTAGATGGGTGACCGCTTGGGAATACCAGGTGCTGTAAGCGTTTATTCGCTTACGGTCATATCACGTTGAATGCACCGGTTCTCGCTCGATCACCAAAGTTAAACAACGTTGAGCCTGGTTAGTACTTAGATGGGTGACCGCTTGGGAATACCAGGTACTGTAAGCGTTTATTCGCTTACGGTCATATCACGTTGAATGCACCGGTTCTCGCTCGATCACCAAAGTTAAACAACGTTGAGCCTGGTTAGTACTTAGATGGGTGACCGCTTGGGAATACCAGGTGCTATAAGCGTTTAGTGACGGATGTGTGTAGTGGTGCAGTGGATATCGGCTCGGAAAGAGAAATCGGGGAGCCGAGTTCGAATTCCAGTTGAATACCCTGCATTCACTTAAGCACTGGTACCCTTGGGAAAGGTATTAATCCGTCCCTTCCCTCCAGTTATGGGTTAAATAACAGGTTGGGACTTTGGGACCATGCCCTTAAAAACAAATACCAGTGAATCTTGATACTCGAAAAGAAAAAAGTATTACTAGACACAAAACTTATACAAAAACAACAATAAATCGTTTAAAGAAAAAATGGTATTACCAGCAATAAACAAATAAGATTTAGTTGGCAATAAATGACTCACCGAGGTTGATATGCCATACAAACAACCAACCAACCACGTTGTTTTGAGGATCTCACCGATTCCGACGTCGAATTCGTGCCAAGCGTGTTTGTAACTGGCTGGGGGTCATTTAATCTTTCTACGAAATAGAGTATCAAGCTTCTCTTGAAACTCTGCTTGGAGGGACTGGGTGCTCTGGTAGATTTCCCGTTCCTGCGTGTTGATGTTGGTTTCATTGAACCTGACACTTCATTTTGGCCTGATGGATTTTTAACCTCTGCATATTCTTGCACATCTTTCCTCAATGTCATATCAATCTCGTTGTTCATAAATCCATATCTTGATTAGTTTCCTTTTTGTTCGTCCTACTGAGGATCTCCTGCTCCCTCTCTCAGAATCCCCTGTGAGTATTTATTCGCATGCGTTTCTGTGACATTTACTGGTGCACCTAAGTCAGGTTGTCAGCCAAGGTTTACCCGTGTTGTGGTCTCTCCTCACCGTCAATTGGCTTTCCAATTTGTCAACCAGTCTATTCCTGGGTCGTCATCCGGTCAATTCCCGGATGTCGCTGTTTTTTCTGATTTTTTTTTTTTATCATTTCACACCAAGAAAAGCAGTTTTACTACGACTGTTGCGCAGGTGGTTACATAGGATGAATGTGATGAGAAAGAGGGACAGATTATAGGGGGTGTCAGGAAGAGGGTAATAGAAAGATGAGAATACTTGTGTGATAGGGATGGATTGGATGGAGAAAAGAGCTTGAGAGAAAGGATGCGAGTCAGTGAGGTAGGAGATGACTATTGACCTTACATTTAAATTCTTGGAGATTGTAGCTGTCGAGGAAGAAAGTATACTAAAGAGAATTTCACAGGCGGGAAGCGCGAGAAAAGAAGCTGTTAGAGTAGAAATTGCGGTAATATTTTATCGGTTTCACTGTAAAAGGGTGGGACATAGTTGCTAGTCTATTAACTCGTGTAAATTCATACATAGAGGGCACCAGTGAGTTAAGCTCATTGGAGCAGAAGCCGTGAAAGTATTTGTAGAAGAGACACAGGGAAGCCAAATCACGCCGGTGAGAGAGCGTGAGAGAGCGACTGCAGCCGAGCTACCAAGTCAGGACCGATCACATTACAGATTCTCCGTTGGATTTTGTCAAGAACCCCGAGGTTAATAGCAGGGCATCCAACCAGATGTGGCAGTAGTATTCAATACACGAGTGGGTGGTAGATTTATATATGATGGGTTCAGGAAATAACCAACGTCTCCACTGGGCCATAAGGACACATGGCTCAGTGGATATAGACGTTAGTTAGTTCCTGACTTGGCTCTTAGAGTTGTGAGTTCAATCCCAGGCTACAGCAGTGGTGAACAAGTATCTTGCAGAGTTAAAGGGAGATAACTCATTATTTCCAATCGTGGCTTAATGCAAGGAATGGAGTTTATATAGCCCAGTGATTAATAAAGGATTTTGTTGGAAATTCCTAGCACCTGAAGAAGGCCGGAGCCTTCAACGGCCAAAACATTGTACAAATGGTAATAAAGGTGAGGACAATAGTCCGAATAATGTAAATACTGGAATTTTTTTCTTTTTTCAAATAAAATACATATAAGATACTATCCGCCGCCCCCCCCCCCCCACAATATACTCGCTTGCTCACTTCAGCTGAAACACAAACAGCACATCTGAGGGAAAAAAGACTCAGACGAGTATCAGAGCTGTTTACTTCTCTACTCTCGCAACCTCATTGGCCTTTTACGCCCTTCTATTTTTGTGTTAATTTTTTTTATTAAAATTCAAACAAATACAACCCATTAGTGGCAGGATTTCACGCCTCATGCCTTCACCTCCGCCTTAGCTCTGACCCGTACAGTAAAGTTTGCATTTTAGTCTCGTCCAACCACCACATTAATATAAAGTCGAGTAACGACATCTTAGTCACAGAACAGTAAAATCTATTTTACTTCAGTTCAAAGCAACAGTCAAATGTTTAAGATGTGGTCAATATTGGTCATTCCTACACGCGCACACATCCTACTCACAGAACAGTAAAATCTATTTTGTGGCTTCAGTTCAAAACAATAGTCAAAGTTAAGGGCGATGGTGGCCATTGCGGCATAAATCATAAAACCAAGCGAGATTTTTATTGAGGGAAAGGAAAACAAAACAAAAAGATAACACACACATATCAGTGACTTACCAACTGATCCAAACATTCCAGAGGGCAAGAAGACACTGAGAGAGAGTAGCCCATGGCTGGTTGAAAAGACATTTTTAAATTCTACATAGTAGATTGCAAGGGAAGCTATGAATCCAGCGAATAAGGTGCTGGCCATAAAGGCAGCCACCCACACCAGTATTGCTTCAATCTTTGACCCCCATTCGATTTTAGAAATCCTGAAAAATAGTTTATACAAACAAAAATAAAATTGTAGACATTAATGTGAAAATTAAAAATAAAATCAAAAATAAAAATAACTGGGTTCAAACGGGGAAAATATATACAATTTTTCCTGTACACTTGGAATTTTGTTCCAGAATAAGATATTCATGAAGAGAAGGGTGGCAGCGTTCCCTTGGGTATTATGTTGTATATTCGAACTTCAGAAGCACGAAATCGAAGATCTTTAAATTCTTATATTGTGACGAATTAATGCTGCCTTTGACTTTTATCATTATGATTATTGTAAGCAGTTGGGTTTGATTTGTTTTTGTTTTTTTCGAATGTGATACACATTTTATATCAAAAACTAAGTATGTCCGATGGTCGGTGGTATTTACAGTGTTTAATTACCCTGAAGTCGTAAGGAGATGGTTAATGTTTCTTTGATTCGGCCTTGTGTCATACATAGCCGAACTTCCTACAGCTTACATGTTTTATCCAAAATTATCATTATCAGAAAGTTGGTTGTCGACAGGTGGGAATGTATGGAATTATGTGGAATAGTGTAAGAATAAAATATACATTTCGCATTTTAAAATAAAAAAAATTTAAAAGGAAAGAATAACACAAGTTGTAGAAGTTAATGTGCAATTAGAAACATTATTAAGAAGTTAAGAGTAGAGTTCGTGTTCAATGACAAAGTTATGGGTATCAAGATTTGTAGAAAATGTTCGTATTAGTAATTGTTGAAAGAGTATATGCGTACGTACGTATGTATGTGTTTGTTTAGTAGGAATGTCTTTGGATGGTGAAGAATAAGTAAAAGAAATCAGCACACGAGAAAGAAGGAGAAAGAGGACGAATGACCCGGTCAGCTTGAAGCTTCTCTCGTTGCTTGTCGTCTTTGCTGCTTCCATCCCTGACTGACTCACTGACACAGATCAGGGGGGTGTCCTTATTTTGTCATTAGATTTTTCACACTGACTTGCGAAGTCCTCAAGTCTTGCAAGTCGCTCCCATTGGTCAAAAATCAATTTAACACTTACTTGCGAAGTCTGGTTTCCACGTTTTCTTTAAGCCCTTTTTCTATTTGGGGCAAAACAAGATTTCACAATTTTTATAAAACTGATGGAGAGGGTTGATTTGAATTCTTAATTTCATGTCCCCTGCAGCCCTCACTTTACCTACTGGGAGGGGGAGGGTAGTCTTCTCTTAAAATCAACTAGATGACGTTGTATGAACCAGTATAAAATTAAAAGTCAAACCTCTCCGCAATTTGTATCTTTCTCACTTTAACAACAGGAGGCTGTGACGTGTTACGGTTCCTCTCCGGCCTTTTAGTCACAACTGAACTATGTGTTGTGTTGCTTACGAAACAATAAAACCGCTACACTGTTTCTTTCTTCAGCTAAAAAAAGAACTTTATCACAATATCATGCAAATCGAGATTTCTTTTTCACAAAAGAAAATATTCCAACCCAATAAATGAGACAACAGTGCTACAAATTGATAAATTCTCGAAAGAAGCAGTGAACTAAAGACGGTCAGTCAGTCAGTTAAGTGCCATACCTGATACACGCTTAGGCGATCATGTCTCGAAAGAGACATGACTGACTGGGCAGAAGATTATCCCGCAGCAGGTAGCCATTGCTTTCTGCAGTAGACTGTTTGACAGCCAAGGCTATACAACCCAATCTGTCCTGTTATTTAACCCATAACTGGAAGGAAGAGACGGATTAATACCTTTCCCAAGGGTATTTGTGCGTAAGTGAATGCAATGAATTCAGCTGGAATTCGAACTCGACTCCCCGATTTCTCGTTCCGAGGCGATATCCACTGTACCACAACGCACATCCTCTAAAGACGGTGCTAATTATTAAAATTTATTGTTAGTCACAATCTCACTCACAAAAGAAGGTTAGTTGTTTGTTGAAGCTTGAGTTATGTTACACCTGGTTATATATATATATATATATATATATATATATATATATGAGTTGATATAGATCAGAATCTATTTTAGTCTGTACTTATTCTATTCATATATATATTTTATTTGAAAATGAGTTATTGTAAATTGACTGAAGATACCGAAAGATTGAAACCTAGGTTGCGGTAATAACTCATTTCCAAATGAAAAATATTCAAAAGTTCTACAATATAATTGTATTGAACACCTTTTAATACAAATGTGTAGTGGTCTAATTTAATTATGACTAAAAATTAACTTCATATATGTGTGGGGGGGGTGTACAAAGATTGTGTATTTAATATAGCAGATTCATGTCGACTTTGAAGTTTCGAGAGGGCCCCGTTATGATGAAACTTCGAAGTCGGCATGAATATGCTCTGTTAAAGCGACAAACTCTTTGTACCTATCAACGCTTTATCTATACCCCGATAGCGAGCATTTTACGATAAAATACCTGCTTGCCAAAATATAGTTTAGCAGTATAACCACTGAAAAATAACAACCTTGGTGCTAAACATTATTACAAATAAACACTATATATATATGTATGTATGTATGTATGTATGTATGTATGTATATTTCATTTTGGGCATATGCGTTGTCTGCTTTTAATTTTGTCGACCGCATATAGTATGGTCAGTTGGGCACCGCCTGTAAGAAAAAGATCACGATGACGAAATATACTCGACCAGAAATTTGGAAACAGCACGCTGTACTGCTTGGCATTCGCACCGGAAGCATGCTTAGATGATATATCAAGTCAACATCATGGTATTCGGAGAGGTCACACATTAGGGTGACGTTATACGTCCATTCTTTCTCAAACACCTCACTGCAGCCTACATCAATCACCATGAGGAGGTAGTGCTGCCTTGGATGGCAGCTAGAAAACCCTATACCTAACAACAGGACTCAGCACCATGCCACTCAAGCACGAGAACCCAGGCTGTCAGACAATTTCTGTGACCACATTACCCTTTATATTGTTCTTCTTCTATGTACCCTGTCCCTTCAGGACGTAGGTGATCATGTTTCCCTATCCCTAGTGGCTCTGAGCACGCTTTCTCCTGTTACACCATGCAATCCTCGTTCCGTCATCCACCTGATTAGGTCCTTTAAATATGTTATCCGTTGCTTTCTCCTGTCTCTTCTCTCTATCTGGCCTGTTAGTATCAGGTTCTCCAAGCCCTCCTTCCTCATTGCATGTCCCAGGAACTTCAGCTGTCTCTTCCTGATGCTCAGTATTAATTTCCTTTTTGTTTCCATTATTTGCAAGACTTCATCATTGCTCACATGCTCGATCCATGATATTCGCAGCATCCTTTTATAGAACCACATTTCATTTGCTTCAAGTTTTTTCCTTCATAGGCCACCTAAATCCCCAGACTGAATCCTCCTTGATTATTGTGTGTTGGGTGCAGCTGTGCAAAAGACTAACAAAACTTCTTGTAACACCAAAGATGAACTGAAGAAGGATTATGGTGGCATTCACCAACTTAAACTAAAAGAGGGTTAAGCTGCGGTTGCAGACCGTGTTTGAAGCTAAGGCGTCTTTATTGAATCAATTCACTCTTTAGTATTTCAAGATATTTTTGTGTAATTTTGGTGCCTATATCTGTTAATGTGCGTTGTGGTGCAGTGGATATCGACTCGGAACGACTAATCGGGAAGCCAAATTCGAATTCCGGTTGAATTCCTAGCACAAATACCCTTGGGAAAGATATTAATCTATCTCTTCCCTTCCAGTCATGGGTTAAATAATAGGATAGCGTGGGTTCTATAGCCTTGGCTGGCAACCAGTCTACCACAAAAAACAATGGCAACCTACTGAGAGATAATTTTCTACCCAGTTAGTCATGTCTCTTTCGAAACATGCTCGCCCAGAGAGTGTATCAGGTATGTCACTTAACTGACTGATATCTGTTAAAAACGAAATGTCAGTGTTATTTTCATTTTCGTACAATTTAGACGACAATTTATCAATAGCAATCTGTAAATACACATTTGTTTCTTACCATTTCCTCCAATTCTGGTTCATGGACGTAGTAATCGTCAGGCACAAATTAAGTTTTCATTTGTAGATCTCAGAAGGCCACAACGATTCCATGGAACTCTATCAAGGCTAAAAGAATGTATCGGTAGCTCCCCCAGATATGGTAACAATACTCTATTTTTGGTCTGATCTGAATCTTGTAAAATGTCAAATTAGTCCAAAAATGACAGGAGTCAGTCACCTTCTGGCCAGATACCAAGAGCCGACCATTTTTTTCAGCGTACTTATCACCGGATCATATATACGAGTTCCTCTTGAAGTCTAGTGCTGATCAGACATCTTATCACATAGTAAAATGACAACCAACCCTTCACTCGTGACTGCGTGGTAATCTTTCCTTTTATGTGTCGTGTACCTTCCTATTTCTGTAGCACGAAATAATATTTGATCCCTTACTAATCATCTTTATTCGTCTTCTGTCATCCATTACTCGTTATGTATGTATTTCGATTTATCTGTCTGTCATTCTTGTCTTCAATACGCTCTGTGGATGTTAGATTCTCCAAGCCCTCTTTCCTTATTGTGACCTAGAAATTTCAACTGTAACCTTCTAGTCCTAAGTAAATGTATTTGTTTCTTGTTTCTTTAAAACTCCCTCTTTAGTCATATGTTCTGTTTATGGTATCCTCCTGTATAACCGTATCTTTGTTGTCCTAAATTTCCTTTTCATTCGTGAACAAATTAAAAAGCATTCACTGCCATGCAAAAGGATTAATACTGTAGAGCAATTAATCATTCAGTATTTGTCTATATTAACATAAAATAAATACTAGAAAAAACAATTAACATTAAAAAATTGCAATATAAACAAAAATGGGTTACTGAACATTAGGTTTATAAGTCCCCCAAAATTCAGTTATTCTTGTCATTAACGACACATTACCCAGTGGATATAGGTGTTGGTTAGTTCCTGTGACTTGACCCAGACTTGTGAGTTCAATACCAGGCTACAGCAGTAAACAAGTAACTTACAGGGTTAGAGGGAGATAACTCATAATTACCAAAAGAGGCTCTGTGCAAGAAAAGAAGATGATAGAACCCAGTGAGTGTAATAAAGGGTTCGAAATTCCTGGCACCTGAAGAAGGTCGGAGCGTACAACGGCCGAAACGTTGTTCAAATGGCAACAAAGATGAAGACAATAGTCCGAATAATGTAAATAGTGCAATTGATCATTCCTTTTTCGCCCAACGAAATTTACCTGTTTCTTTGTATTTCTGTGACACATTTACCAATGCTTGCTATTATACTTTTCGCATTAAATGTCTGCACTTTTTTTTTAATCGTATCACTCCTAGCAAGGCGGTAATACCACTGATGTGAAGGTGGCTACATAAGAGTAAAAAGATTAGATAGAAGAGAGTGAAGAGAAAGACGAACCAGTTAGAAAGGAGCAAGAGAAGGATGGAAACACAGGTGTGATGACAGTTGCAAAGGTGGAGAGAAAGGAAAGGATATACAGTGTGGTGTGGAAAGAACTAGAGTCAAGTGGTTATGAGATGAGTATTGACATTGCATTTAAATTTCTGGAGGTTATAGCCGTCAGGAAAGCAAGAATAAGTAAACGGGTTCCACAGACGGGAAGTGCGAGAAAAGAAACTGCAGGAGTAGAATTGTCGTTTGCATTTGGTTGATCTAACTGTGAATGGGTGAGACCCAGTTGCCAGTCTGGTTGCACGAGTAAACACCTGTTGCAGAGGCACCAGTGACTTAAGTTCGTTGGAGCAGGAGCCATGAAAAAATTTATATAATAAAGGGAAGCCACATCCCGTTGGTGGGGAAGTGGTTGGAGTCGAGTACCTATCACATTACGGATTTTTCTTTGGAGCCTGTCAAGAACACTGAGATGAACAGCAGGGGCGCTTGACCATATATGGCAGCAGTACTCCATGCACGGACGAATGGTTGATTTGTATATATGCAGGATGGATTCAGGCGGGAAAAACATCCTGGCTCGACACAGTGACCCAACCTTCCTACCAGTGGATTTAGCTATTGACACAATGTAGAGGTTCCACTTGAGATCGGAAGAGAGGGTAAGACCGAGGAGGCGCAGTGTATTGTCCTCAGGGAGACTCTCTTGATTCATGCTTATGGGAGGCAGGAGAGGTTGCCTGTGATGATTGACAGACAGCAGCTTGGTCTTAGACGCATTGAAATTTTGTTTGATTTTGACATCCCCTATTTGTAGTTTGCATCTAGTCATGCCCTTTTTATTTCTTCTTCTTCTATGTGCCCTGTCTTTTCGGGGCGTAGGCGATCATGGCTTTCCATGTCTCCCTATCCTTGGTTGCTCTTAGCACGCTTTCTCCTGTTACACCACGCAACCCTCGTTCTGACATCCACCTGATCAGGTCCTTCAAATATGTTATCTGCTGCTTTCTCCTGTCTGGTTTTTCCTCTGTCTGGCCTGTTAGTATCAGGTTCTCCAAGCCCTCTTTCCTCATTGAATGTCCCAGGAACTTTAACTGTCTCTTCTTGATGCTCAGTATTAATTTCCTTTTCGTTTCCATCCTTTCCAAAACCTCATCATTGCTCACATGCTCGATCCATGACATCCGCAGCATCCTTCTGTAGAACTACATTTCAGTTAATTCATTTTTTGCCCTCATCTTTGATGATATTGTCCAGCATTCAGTGCCATATTGAAGAACTGACATCACGTAGCAATCCTGTACTCTCTTCTTTGTTTCTAGAGAAATTGTCCTGTTTCTTAATACTTTACTCAACTTCTGGAATGCTTCCTTTGCCATGTCAATTTGCCTTCAGATCTCTGTATCGCACTTTCCGTTTTCAGTTACAACACTTCCCAGGTATTAAAATTTCTTTACCTGCTTGATTTTACTATCCCCGGCCTGTATTTTGCATATTGGGGTGCCTTTTTTACTGATGATCATGCATTCGGGTTTTTTGCAGTTTATTTGTAGTCCTTTCTTGTCCCTCTCTTCAACTACATTCTGTAGGAGGTCTTTTAGTTTCCTTTCTGTGTCTGCTATCAGCACTGTATCATCTGCGTACCTTATGTTGTTTAAATTATGGCCTCCGATGATGAATCCTGGCATAACTTCTAGGGTTTTCAGAACAGTCTCGCTGTACAAGTTGAATAGATCCGGTGAAAAGACACATCCTTGTCTTACGCCGCTTTCTATCTTTGTACATTTGCTGAATACGTTACCTGTCCGTATACAAGCGGTTTGTTGCCAGTAGAGATTCATGATTACTCTTAGGTCATTCCGAATACGTCAAGGCTGCCGAACATCTCCATCAATTCTTCGTGGCGTATTTTGTCAAACGCCTTTACATAATCGATAAAACATAGGTAGAAGTCCTTCTTCATTTGTATTGCCCTTTCGGAGAACATCCTAATCATGAATATGGCGTTCCTTTTTTCAGTGTCTTTCACAAACCCGCACTGTTTTAGGCCTATTTCTAGCCTGATTCTGCTTCTCGCTCTATTCATCAGGATTGGGACAATCAGTTTTGTTATATGGTTCATTAAACTGATGGTTCTGTAAAGTTCACACTCATTTGCCCCTGGCATCTTAGGCAGTGCTATGAAGGTCGACTTGCTGAGGTCATCTGGTATTACACCACTATTATAAATTTAATTTATTATTTCTGTAATTTTCTTTATGCCAAATTCTTCCAGGGCTATCGACAGCTCTATGACTATGCCATCTGGCACCGCTGCTTTGTTTCTATTCAGTTTGACTATTGCAGATTCCACTTCAGATATTTCTAAGAGATTAAATTTGCTAATTCTAGTAAACAAAATACCCTGATGTATTTCAAACTGAAATTATATTGATCGAAATCTAAAATTTTTTATTTAAAAAATTTCAATTTTTTGACCAAAAACCATAGATCGACACGTTTTATAAATAGAAACCAATTCTCGGTTTTAAAAAAATCTTGCAGGAATAAAATACACCTCGCTGACACATTATTTTATTCAAATTACTGAATTTCAACTTACCTTAATCTGATTTGAAACAAGAATTACTTGCTTACTGCCTCAAATGTACTATAAAAACGTTTCTTAATTACGGTTACCTTGTTATCGGGGTTGTCGTCGTCGTCTTATCAGAGGCAATAATTAACATGATAGACGGAAGCCGTCAAAAATGTTAAGAATTTGATATAATCTTAATCGTACGCTTCGGTTTTTTTATTTTTAGCTATATGTCAAAATTAAAATTTAACACAATATTTTCAGAAATTATCTAGTATTTTAGTTTAGCTTACGTTTGAAGATGTTTTATGAAAAATAAAAATTAAAATAATATAAAACTTTCTTTTTAAAAAAAATTACAATTTAATAACAGAATGTAATTGAGGTAGCTCAATAATTTCTGAAATGTTATGGCGTCAATAAATTTTTATTTTTAATTTCTATTTTTCATATTCTTTTTAGGTACATCCAGAAATTGTGAATTTCACAAATACTTTTTTTTTTAACAAAATTAGGAAATTAGAAATTAAAATATAAAACTTGCTTTAAATTTTGAAGGAATGATTTGTAAGGCTCATTGAATGTTGAAACATAGGACATAGGAAATACTGAAGCGAGATGAAAGCATTGTAACCAGCCGAAAATGTTTATTTAGATTTTTTTTTCTTGTATGGAGCGCAAACTTTGAAATACGTGAACTTTAAGTTTTATATTATTTTAATTTAATGTACGGCCACCCATAAAAAGAAAATACGGCTCATCATACGTACACAATTAAAATATTTTAATTATTTTAAAAATCCATTGGCTAAATTATTTGTATTAAGCTTCTCAATTTTCGATTCGTAAATGTAGTGTTCATGCTTTAATTTAATACCCTAGCGTTAACGATGAAGGAGGAAATTTTTTTAAAAAGTTTTAAAACTTTATAAATTTTTATAATAAAAAATAATAAAAATGAAAATAAATCTTGCAAAAATTCATTACTCATTGAATATTTTTTTCTTTTCAGGCTATAAAATCCTTCATTTATATTGTTTATAAAAGTAATTAAAAGTGTTTTTTTTGTTTTGTTTTGTTTTTTAATCATTTCACCCCGAGCAAGGCGGAAACGCCACTGATGTGCAGGGGGCTACATAAATGTAAAAAGATTAATTAGAAAAGATTAAGGAGTACAAACTAGTTAGAAAGGAACAATAGAAAGCTGAGAAAGCAGGTGCGATGACAGATACATAGGTGCAGAGAAAGGGAGGGTTATACAGGGGAGGGGAGAGAGCTAGAGGCCAGTGGTTAGTAGATGAGTATTGACTTTGCATTTAAATTTCTGGAGGTTGTAGCCGTCAGGAAAGCAAGAATACGGGAGCGAGTTCCACAGGCGGGAAGTGCGAGAGAAGAAGCTGCAGGAGTAGAATTGTCGTCTGCATTTGGCAACCTGACTCTGAATGGGTGGGACCCAGTTGCCAGTCTGGTTGCACGAGTAAATACCTGTTGAGGAGGCATCAGTGACTTAAGTTCGTCTGAGCAGAAGCCATGAAAGTATTTATAGAACAGACAAAGGGAGGCCACATTTCGACGATGGGGAAGTGGCTGCAGTCGAGCCGCCAGATCAGTACCTATCACATTACAGACTCTCCTTTGGAGCCTATCAAGAACACTGAGGAGAACGGCAGGGGCACCTGACCATAAATGGCAGCAGTACTCCATGCACGGACGGATGGTTGACTTGTATATATGCAGGATGGATTCAGGTGGAAAAAACATCCTGGATCGACATAGTGACCCTACCTTCTTAGCAGTAGATTTTGCTATGGGTTCAATATAGTGGTTTCATTTGAGGTCTGAGGAGGCGTAGTGTATTACTCTCCGGGAGAATCGTTTGGTCCATGCTTATGGGAGGCAGGAGAGGTTGCCTGTAATGGTTGACAGACAACAGCTTATCTAAATAAAAGATGGTATAGTTTTATTGCATTTTAATTTTGTTTTCGCAATTGTGAGCAGATTTTCTAAAAATAGGCTAATTTAAAAAAAAAAAAAAGACAGTTGATTAGCATACCCCAATGACTCCTGAAAGTAATTAGTCTTAGGCTTATGGGGAAACGATCGCTAATTTCTAAACATTTCAGGAAAATAATTGGTAAGGATGGTGGTGGGGGTAGCATATGTAAAAAAATAAATGTTTACCAAGATTTTCTAAAAATAATTTCAAAAATGATTTCAGTCAGTTATGAATAAGTACTGAAATTTTCATCAAAATCTGACCATTATTTGATTTTTGCAAGAATTTCAAAATTAATGTGCCGTTCACCGCTTTTTGCGTAATATTACGTTTGCCGTTATAAACCCTTGTAAAAATTACGTCACTCATAGACGAAAAAAAAACAAGATTTTCTATTTAAATTTCGAACATGTTAGAAAGAATTAAAAAAATTTAAAAAACAAATTAAAATATACTTGGATCTATCCTCTTGATAATAACAAACATTTTTCCGATAAAACTTTGTTTTTATTTATTTTACGGCCTTTTTCCTTACCTCCACCGACACATTTTCGATACCCAAATTTAAATTTAAATTTAAAAAATAAATAAATTATCTTCAAGCTTTAAAATTAGCTTTGATTGAAAGCGGAGAGATTAAATTTTAATTTCAGTAAGCAAAATACCCTGGTGTATTTTAAACTGAAACTATATTAATTATGATCTAAAATTTTTCTGATTTGAAAAAAAAAATTAAATTTCCCACTATTTTTGATTGATCGACACATTGCGTAAACGGTAACCAGATTTTTGTTTTAGAAATCTTGCGAAAATAAAATATGTCGCTTAGACGTCATTTAAGTCAATTTTGAAAATTGAAACTTACCTTTATCTGGTTTCAATCATGTAATAATTGCTTACTGCCAGAAATTTACAATAAAATTTTTTTAACTACGGTAGCCCTCTTCTATCTGCGTTATAGAGGTGACAAAAGATTTATGACAGCCGGAATTTGTCAAGGACGCTAAGGTTGGCGAATAAACGTTCCAAATTTTCAATTAGGTTAAAACATAAAATTTTCAAATTTTAATTTCTTTCTTTTTTTTTGTTTTTAAGTAAATATAAAAATTAAAAATTTAGCTTAATATTTTCAGCAATTGTATAATATTTTATAGAATTTTAGTTTAGATTTATAGTCAGACATCTGAATATGCTTTCTGAATAAGTAAAAAATAAAAAGTTCAAATTTCTTTTAAAATGATTTTAATTTAATAAGAAAAAATGAAATTAAAATAACTGAACTAAGTTATATTATGTTATTAATATCTTTATTATGTATTTTTCATATTATTAATAAGTTATCATTAAGTTTAAGACATAGTAAATATATCTAAATTAATTTTTATGGAAACATGTTATGTCTCCTATGGAACATCGTACTTAATCTAATGGAACATCGTACTTAATCAAAATGAACATATTTACACACAAAAAATTATTTTTTAATTATTTTAAAATCTTTTTGTAGAACAACTTTTATTAAATTTTTAGGATGTGGTACAGTGGATATCGGCTCGGAATGAGAAACCGGGGTAGCCGAGTTCGAATTTCAGTCGAATCCGTTGTATTCACTTACGCGCAAATACCCTTGGGAAAGATATTAATCCGTCTCTTCTTTCCAGTTATGGATTAAATAGCAGGACAAACTGGGTTCTATAGCCTTGGTCGGCAACCAGTCTACCGCAGAAAGCAATGGCAACCTACTGCGGGATAATCTTCTGCCTAGTCAGTCATGTCTCTTTCGAGACATGATCGCCCAAGCGTATATCACGTATGGCACTTAACTGACTGACTAATATAATCATAAATTCTTAACTAAAAAGTCTACTCGCAATCAGTTTTTTAAAATATTTTTAAATCTTTATATATTATTAACTTATTTAATAATATAAAAATTTGAAAACGATTCTTTTAAAATTTTGTTATTAATCGAAAATTGTTTTTTCTTCAGAGTATAATGTCCTCAATGGTTATTATTTATTGCAGCAATTAAAAGCTTATCAAATTAAATTATATCAAAGTTTTATTGCATTTTTTATTTTACGCTTCGGAGAAGATTTTCGGATAATGATTGCAAACTTAAAATAAAAAAATAGATGATTTATATTCCCCAATGAGTCCTGCGTTGAACTAATAAAACAAAACCAATTAAAATTTAATAAAATTTCATGGATTTACGTGGAGTGGGTAAGAGAGGAAAAGAAATTACCAAAAATTAAAATAATAATAATTTCAAAAATAATTTCATTTATTTGTGAATGAGTACTGAAAGTTTCATTAAAATCCGACAATTATTTGATTTTTGCGAGAATTTCCAAATTAATGTGTTTGTCACCGAAGAAAAATGGGTGATGCAGTCATTACGTTTCCGTTGTAAAACAATGGAAACGTTTCTTTAGACGCTAACTCAAATCAAAACAAAATTTTCTGACAAAATTTCGAAAATATTAGAAGGGATTAAAAAGATTTTAAAAGAATTAAAATTTTTTTGATCTTTTTTCTTAATAATAATATAAACAGTTTGATGGAAAAAAGTTCGTTTTATAAAGTTTGGGACAATTTTGTTTCCTACTATGCTGTTTTATCGATTTGACTGGAGGTACCTACTTCATAAGTTCATACTATACTGTTTCTTCAGAAATCTTTTGAAGGTACCTACTTATGTATCATGAATTAGTTCAGGCACCTACATTCAAAATTATTGTAAAAATTGATAAATCTTAGATATTAAAAAGTAAAGCATACTTTAAATTTTTAAGGTATGATTTGTAAAGGCTGCTGAATTTTTAAACGTACAAAAAACACTGGAGAAAAATTGGAGAATTGGAAACTACCAAAATAGTTTGAGAGTTTTTTGTTTATTTTTTTTCCCATTAAGTTAAACAATCGTAGAAACACTTTCACCTTTAAATCAATATGTCATTTACAAAACCTCATATTTAATAAAAATGAACATTTTACGTACAAAACAAAAATTAGATATGATTTTAAAAATCTTTTGTTCTGAAGATTTCTATTAATTTTATCAATATTCGATGAGAAAATATAATTTTCACTTAACAACTTATCAACCTAACTACTGCAAGGCTTTAAAGAATTTTTAAAATATTTTTTAAACTTTATAAATTTCTACAATTAAAAAAGAAAAAAGAAAACAATTCTAGCAAAAATTCATAATTCATCGATAATTGTTTTCTTCAGACTATAATGTCCTTAATATATAGGTATGTTAAAGGCAATTAAAAGCTTATCCAATTAAATAAAACTGTTATGTTGCATTTTTTATTTTACAATTCAGAATAGTTTTTCGGGAAAACGGCCAACTGAATGAAAAAAAGAATAAGGTTATTCACATTTCCCAAGGTGTCCTGCATTTAACTAATAAAACAAATTTTAACTAATAAAACAAATTTTCGCAAAGGTATTTAATTTCTAAAAATTTCATAAAATTACATAGCGGAAAGAGTAACAGATATATATATATAAAAATATTTTACCAATATTTTCTAAAAGTAATAATTTCTAAAAGACTTTCGTTCATTTGTGAATAAGTCCTGAAATTTTCTTTAAAATCCGAAAATTATTTGATTTTTCAAGAATTTCCAAGTTTTTCAATAGAGAAAAAAAATCTGAGTCACGTAATATTACATTATGCAAAGTAAAGTTTGTTAAAAATATGCTCACCCGCTGACAAAAAGAAAAACAAGATTATTTTTACCAAAATTTTGAACGTGTTAGGAAGGATTAAAAATTTTAGAAAAAAAATGATGAAAAAACTTTAATCTTTCTCTCATTATTTCGACGGAAAAACTTTGCTTGTTATTAAGTTTGGGTTTTTTTTTCTTTATGCTATGCTGTTTTTTTTTGTTTTTTTTTTTTGTTTTTCTTTTTTTCTTTTATTAGCGAATTAAAAGTATACAACACAAAGGATATTCATACTAAATAGAAAAACTAAGAAAAAAAAAAAGAATTTCAAGGGAAGTAATTAAGTATGTAAAGGTTATTTCCCCTTAATAATTTAAATGAGATCTTATTTAGTAAAAGAATTATTTTACTTTTCATTAAAAAACAGATAT
This sequence comes from Ascarosepion bandense, assembly GCA_037127315.1. Lineage (NCBI taxonomy): Eukaryota > Metazoa > Mollusca > Cephalopoda > Sepiida > Sepiidae > Ascarosepion > Ascarosepion bandense. The sequence continues at coordinate 655,084 of JBBBDQ010000973.1, forward strand.
ATATATATATATATATATATATATATATATATATATATATATATATATAAATATATATATATATCAGTATATGTACCTCCACTCGCTAATTCCTCAAAAAACAGCATAGCATGAACAAAAAAAAGGCAACAATCAAAATTTTTTTATGTCAAAATGTTTGTGTTATCATTAAGTGGAAGGATCAAATTTAAGTAATTTTTTATTATTTCTTTTTAAATGCTTTCTAACACGTTCGAAATTGTTGTAAAAAATCTGTTTTACGCCATCGAATGAACGAATTCTTACCAGCATTTACTATATAGATAATGTAATATTATGCAACTTCCGGTAAGAAAAACATTAGACATTCCTCCAAAAATCAAATAATTATCGGATTTTAAAACATTTCAGGTGTTATAAACAATGAATTTATTTTTTAATATCATTTTTTTTTATATAAATCTCGGTAAAAATTATACATATATTTTTTTACATCTGTTATATCTCTCCATGTAAAATTCATGAAATTTCAAAAAAATAAATTTTACGTATAATCGACAGTTTATTTTATCAGTTACACGTCGGACTTCTTTTGTAATGTAAATAATCTATCTTTTTTTATTTCTTTTTTTTTTTTTTTCTTGACTGTTTTTCCGAAAATCTACTCCGAATAGTAAAATAAAAAATGCAATAAAACTATGACATTATTTAATTAAATATGCTTTTAATTGCTTATATATATATATATATATATATATTTATTAATGACATTATATAGTCTGAATAAAAAGAAATTCGACGACTAATGAATTTTTAGAAGATTTTTTTTTTTTAATTGTAATAATTCATAAAATTTTATAAATATTTTTTAAATTCTTCAAAGCCTTGTCGCGGTTAGGTTATAAGGTATTAAGTGGAGACCATATTTACTAATCAGAAACTGAAAAAAGATTTCGAGCCAAAAGACTTTTGAGTAATTTGTGTGTGTGCATGTGGGGGGGGTTTAATCATGGTATTTTCTGTGTTACATTAAAAGGTCACGTGTTTCACGGTTTTCCCCCACAGTAAAGAAAAAGGATGAACCTTTTTTTTTTTTTTTTTTTTTTTTTTTTTTACTGCCACTGTTGTGCAGGGGGGTACATAGGAGGAATGTTATGAAGAGTGAAAGGTTGTAGGGGGTGTCAGGAAGAGAGTAGGAGAGGGAAGAGAGTACTGATGAGTGTGGGGTGGATGTAGCATGAGAGAGAGGATGTAAGTTAGTGAGACAGGAGATGACAATTGACTTTACATTTAAATTCTTGGAGATTGTAACTGTCGGGAAAGCAAGTATGCGGAAGAGAATTCCACAGGCGGGAAGTGCGAGAAAAGAAGCTGTTGGAGTAGAATTTGGGTTTACAATTTATTGGTTTCACAGTAAAAGGATGGGACCTAGTTGCTAACCTTGTGGCTCGAGGAAATTCGTATATAGGAGGTACCAGTGAGCTAAGTTCATCAGAGCACAGAAGCCGTGAAAGTATTTGTAGAAGAGACACAGAGAAGCCACACTGCGTTGGTGAGAAAGCGACTGTATCCTAGCTGCCAAGCCTGGATCGATCACATTACAGATTCTTCGTTGGATTCGGTCGAGGACACATAGGTGGATAGCAGAAGCACCGGACCAGATATGGCAGGAATGCTCAATATGTCAATGAATCTAGAATCAACCCATCTCCTTTTTTTATTTATTTTTTCCCCACCTGCATATATAATAATACTAGGGTTGTCACTGATAAAATTACTGCTGTTTAGCCACCTAGTTTCATATACACCTAAAAGGTTGACATTTAATTTACTCATCTTGTGTTTTACATTTTCCAACTTCCAACAGCTGCTCCTGATGTTCTGATAGTCATTTCTTTGTTTGATGTGAACAGTCACTGCATGATGGACAGGTGACACCTTTTACACACGTCGTTCCTAACCGGGTGCGGGTTATATTCAAGTAAAAAGAATCCATCGAGTATGGGTAAATAAATGTATAATTTATTTACGGGGAAAGAAAACGCTTAAATTAGAAGTGAAATAAACATTGTAGATGGCTGTCGTTGTCAATGCCGTTTCTCTCTCAGCGCGTCAGTGTTGACATGAAATCTAGTCTTTTTTTTAGCTTGATTGAATTAGAGATTATATAGCTGTCAATCGGCTCCCAATTAAAGTTCAGTTTTTTGGAGTGAGTGTGGCTCTGACTGGTCAGTAAATTGTTCGTTAAATTTTGATTAAAGTGTGTGTATGCGTGGAGCCTATGCTCAGAAAACATAGCAGTCTGCTTTGGGTTGTCGATCGGTCAACATCCGGTTTGTATAGAAAAATGTGAGAGGTGCGACCATCTTTAAGCAATTTCATATTTACATTAGAAACCTTTTCCTATTTGAATTTAAAACATTATTTGTATATTTATCGATATATGAATCGAACATTTTTAGCCAAACATGATTTACTACAATGGAGTAGATATTTAATTTCTTACAAAGCGAACTGTAGGAAATATTATCTCGCAAATTACTCGAATTTCGGGCCAGAAAAAGAAAAATGCTGACAATTCAACTCGCCGGTCCAATCTCGCCAACTGCTATCCACCTAACCAGTTAAAACCTCCTCTTTGCTTCGAGAACGACTGCTTTTATCGGCCGATCAATTTTTTCCATTGGCCGACAACACAGAGAGGACGCCAAAGATTTGCATACACTCCCATAGCGACTCCTGCGGCGGACTTGTTTTGGGGTCTGTAATTTTGTTTTTCGCCGCATTTTACGTCGTAGTATTAACGCGACGCGCTGTCGCTTGGTTTGACGAGGTAAGTCGCTGTTTTCTTCGCTACACGAACATCATGCAAACATTCGAGTCATGTGAAGACATCGACTTACGCATGATGATGAAATAAATAAGAATTCAAAAGTAAAAAAAAAATACTTACCTTTTGCTTGTCGTGTCTTCACTGGAATTTCTTTGTTCTAAATTTTCATCGAGTGTAAAACTGTATGACTTCATGATTGATTTTAATAACAAATTTATAAAAAAAAATGATCTGTAATTTAAAAACATGTACTTTGTTCCCTTGAGATAAAAAAATATTGTTTTCTCTTGTTCGTTTAACTTATTCTGACGTCAAGTTTATTGCACTTGTGGAAGGTGAAGTTATGTGAACATGCAGACTAATGACTAAGGTCAAAATTTTATCATTTATATAAACCAATTAACTGCCAGGTTGAAATATACAATCAAAATTACTGACTAGAAAACTTTTTAAGATGAACACGAATTTTGTTACATTATGAGGACAGGGGGCTTAAGAAACTTAACACTCACAGGAAATATTAAAAAAAGATAGCAATGGGGAATAACAAGTAATATACTTAATGATAGAGGCATGGTGGAATAATGGATAGCAGCTCAGATTTAGAAACAGGAGAGCCGAGTTCAAATTCTAGTCGAGTTCATTACAATCACTTGCGTGCAAATACCCTTGGGGTTGATGTGAACCCATCTCTTCTCGCCCATAGCAGGACACATTGGGTCTTATAGCCTTTGCTGACAACCAGTCTAGGAGAAGAACAACGATTAAAAAAAACTCCAGATATGGTTTAAGTAGTTCCACTAACCTGCAAATGGCCAAGCATAGTGAGGATGGCTACATCCCTGAAGACAGTCAATCAAGGCGAGGTTCTTCCAAAGAGTGAAAAGATCCTAGATCAGTTATAATGAACTTTCATTCGGGTTCAATCTGGTACCTGTACCTAATGTGTTTGGATGAATGGATGGTAGATAAGTAAAAGCGAAGGATGCTGAGGATACCATGGACAGAGCATGTGTGCAACGATGAGGTTTTGGAAAGGATGCAAGCGAGAAAAAACTGATAATAAATATAAGGAAGAGACAAATGAGGTTCCTGGGATGCGTAATGAGGAAGGAGAGCCTGGAGAACTTGATACTCACAGGTCAGATAAATGGAAGGAGAGAAAGAGGAAAGCAGCGCGAGACGTACTTGGTCAGAGTAAATGGTTGACGGAGCGGGGCTTGGAAGAGATACCAAGAGAAAAATTATTGAGAGCGACAAGAGACAGAGCCAAGTGGAAGTCTTTGATCGCCTACATCCTAAACGAACATGGCACATGAAGAAGAAGCCGTGAAGAGTCATAATTGCCCACATCTTGAAGAAGCACAGCATATAAAAGTCATGTGTAAATGGTTAGTAGAACATAGATTAGGAAAAATAGCAAAAAGCCAAACGTTACTAATAACTACAAAAAGCAGGAAGTTGTGGAGAACCATGATCACCCACGTCCTGAAGGGAAACGACACATTGAATAAAAACAAAAAGATTTGTAAATCCTAAGAATGACAAATGAAGGATTGGTGTTGTGATCTTTGAAGTTTTCTTTCGTTCCATAACAGATTTCGATAATCGGTCATCGTCATTTTTTTTTAATCATTTCACCCCGGGCAAGGCGGAAATGCCACTGATGTGCGGGGGGCTACATAACTGTAAAAGAGATTAATTAGAAGAGAGTGAGGAGTACAAACCAGTTAGAAAGGAGCGATAGAAAGATGAGAATGCAGGTGTGACGACAGGTACATAGGTGGAGAGAAAGGGAAGGATATACGGGGTGGGGAGAGAGCTAGAGTCCAGTGGTTAAAAGATGAGTATTGACTTTGCATTTAAATTCTTGGAGGTTGTAGCCACCAGGAAAGCAAGAATATGGGAGCGAGTTCCACAGGCGGGAAGTGCGAGAGAATAAGCTGCAGGAGTAGAATTGTCGTCTGCATTTGGCTAACCTAACTGTGAATGGGTTGGACCCAGTTGCCAATCTGGTTGCACGAGTAAACACCTGTTGAGGAGGCACCAGTGACTTAAGTTCGTCCAAGCAGAAGCCATGAAAGTATTTATAGAACAGACAAAGGGAGGCCACATTTCGTCGGTGGGAGAGTGGCTGTAGTCAAGTCGCCACGTCAGTACCTATCACATTACAGACTCTCCTTTGGAGCCTGTCGAGAACACTGAGGTGAACGGCAGGGGCGCCTGACCATAAATGGCAGCAGTACTCCATGCACGGACGGGTGGTTGACTTGTATATATGCAGGATGGATTCAGACGGAAAAAAAACACCCTAGATCGACATAATGACCCAACCTTCTTTAGGCAATCATATAACCATAAAGGAGGGGCACATCGAGGTGGTGTAATGGTTAGCAGGCGTGTCTCGCTAGAACCATTACAATTGAGTAGCGAGTTCGATCCTTACTGGGTGTCCCAAACTTTGTTTTGTGCCTAGAAAACCTCCATATAACCACAAAAGAGAGAAATTCTTCATTATAGGAAAGTGCAATGCCCAAGATTATGAACAAGTGACAATAAGCCACAGGGATAAAACAATATCATATCTAACTCTTACCACTATTATTTGGTTGAGTTATCTTGAACATTCATGAGTCTGTCACACCAACCATCACGGTCCTGCATCAAGGCCAGGAGGTCATTAGAGTGGTATCTTTTGTCATAACATAGTTGCTTAATGTTGGTGATTGCTGGGCGACCAACTCGTCTTGATCTATAGCTAGGTGTCCTGAGTAGTAGATCACTCGCGAGTTCTTGTTTTGCTTGACAACAATGTCCTGGAAAGGATATTCTGCATCCGCGTAAGATTTGGACTCAAGTGAGGATTGTCTGCGAAAAGACTATGGGGAACTCCAAATTCATTTTTAGTACCACTTGAGAAATAGTCTTCCGCAGAGATTCGGAGATTAGGCGAACATGCTTGGTGGTCAGGCGATTTCCATATTAAAATTAGTGGGCAGCGCTTAAAAATTGTTTAGACCCGCCCCGTTCTATATAAACGGTCTGCACGCTGGAGTAGAGAAGTTAGATGAGATCCAGATCGAGACGAGAGATGAGATGAGATGAGATAGACACAGTGAGATGGGCACAGTGAGTTACACAGACGAAAGATCGACAGAACGCGGCGAAAACGGTTGGGTGAATCAACTGGTCTGGTCTGTGGTTGTCAGGCATCAAGAAGTCCAATCCGAACTAAGGGACAGATAAAGCCCATACGAATTTAACTCTGTCAACAAAGCTGAGAAGAGAAACTGCTGTTATCGTGAATAGACGAAGAACCACGAAATTACCTCCCTTAGATCAGTTGGAGTTATATCTTACTGAAGGCGTCTTTCACTCTGTGACGTTCCGACCCAAACGAGTGAATCTCGTTAAAACACTTTGTCTTCATGTAATTTCTTTGGTAGCGGCATAAATGCAGCAGTCTTAAAAGTCTCTTTGTACAAGAACTGGAAGTGTTGCTTATATTTCTTCTTTATGTCCTTGCGGTTATGACAAGGACTTATTTTTCACGAAAAGTGATTTCTTTCAGCGTGGAACCCCGCCATCTCATCCTTTATCATCGAACCGTCCTGAAGGATCCGAAAACTGCTATTCGGATCAAAAATTCACAACGTGGCGAATAGTGGTGGTTCCTTCAGCTCACCGGAGGACGACCGAGTGGTTTTAATTTTTTAAAGGCCAGAACCACCGGAAAGACCGGACATAGCTGCTGGCGGCAGGATTCCTACGTTAGATCAGCATCCTAGTGTAAGTTCCTTCAAGCTTAGAATTTAGGGTTTTAGTTAATCTCCAGGCAGTCGCACTATACATTTACACCGCTTCTACATTGGCTCGAAATACTCCCCGTTTGAGGTTTTCTAGTAGGTCAGATTAACGGATACAAATCCTGTATGATAAAAAAGACTAAAACACACAAAGTAAAATTGCACACTCGCAAAATCGGATCCAAACGACTAAAACATTTTGCAAAAACCCAAACCAAGGCAAATTTCACAAATCGGTGTGAAAAGTAAAATTCTGAATCCTGATTGAATAGGAAATAGAAAACTGATCCATGACGCCAGTCCATTCTTTTTTCACATCTTGAAATGAAAATGCCGCTGGAGCCGGTTACATGACTAAAATCCACTACTTAACTACGTTCCGTGACCGGTCGAAAACAGTCAGAATGGGAGCAGTATCTGATAGCATCTCGTCACAATGTAAGAAAGAAACTTCAAGCCGAGGTCACGTCTCACCGACATACATTCATTCTACCTTTACTTCCAATTTTCCTTTCTTTATTTTCACTCCACGCCGCCAAAGAAAACAACAGGACACTCCAACTGTCTACGATAGAGTCTCTTTATTTGTTTCCCCTTCTTTCTCACCCTGTAGCCAACCTCCCAGGAAAGTGAAATGAACATAAGACTTCACATTCTGCTACTATCAGTATACGTCCCGGGACACTTAGCTACTTACTACTATCGAACATGAAATCTTTATTTCTGTAGGACATTTTGATACTTTCTCTTTGAACAATTGTGACACGATAACTAGGCATATATGTATTTTATTATAATAGATTAAAATAGAAAATAGATTAGAATAGAAAATAGTTTAAAAACATATTTAACAAAAGTGAAAAAGAAGAGGAAAAAATAAATAAATAAATAAACGCTTTTTCTTTTATGAGGAAAATTGTGGAAGAGACAACGGTATCCGATTACTGTTTTAAATCCTACCACTCTTCCGGTAAATATTTGACTCAGTGATAAAGTTCAGCAGGTAGGTTTTCGAATGACCCGGTCAAAGGCTGTCCTTTACTGTATCTTGACCACACATTAAGAATTTTCCGGCGGAAGCTTTATTAAGATAAAAAAAAAAGATAACTGAAATTTCAGACTTACAGTCGCCGATGTTTATCACCGGTGGTCTAAAGCATTTTCGGATTCATTTAAATAAATAGAAGTCAGTTAAGTGAGAGAGTCAGTAAAGTTAAGGGGAGTTCAGCGAACTTGAAGGAAGAATCTCCGTTCGTCTTGTTTCGTTCAGTTTGGATTTGTTGATCTCCATTAATTAGAGTTAGAGCTGTGTGTCACATTCGCCTGCCCCAACCGAAAAGGCTAACTCTAAACGAATAAAGTATCCTTTCAACTCATCCAAGTTGTGGAAGTTCGTTCCTTATAGTTCAATCTTGTACCCCCAGCTGTTCGGCCGACATTTTCAACAAACTCCCGGCGAACATCACAGCGTGGAGAACGGCCGCTGGAGAAAATTGTTAGGACGGACCATTGGGGTGTTACACAATTAACTACATGCATTTTCTCTATAAACATTTTATTTTTCTTCTTACAATTTCGTTAATAAAAATTTTACTTTAATGTAGAAACAATTTTAGAGGCATTAAAAAAGTCCAACATCAATGGTAGCATGTCCTAGATGTAGGAGTACTGTGGCAGTTAACAAGGATGAATAGTCCTTATTCTCTTCGTATTCAACTAAGGTCCCCTTCAGACAGCTTCTTCTCAAGAACTGTTGATTTATGGAACAGACTCCCAAGAGGATGCTTTCCCAATCACTACAATCGTGACCTCTTCAAGACTAGGGGTAACTCTTATCTTTTCTACATAATCTCATAAGCGTCACTTCTGCTTTTACTTATGTTCAAACAACAGAATACAATAATACTCTACCTTAAGTGGCTCTTGGGTTTTGCTTTGATTGAACATGGGTATAAAATATGAAAGAAAAATGGGTGAGGAAGATTGTGCAGCGACTAATTTCCATATAGGAAAAAGTGGTCCTGTAATTTTTAATAATTTTTCTTTTTGGTATCTTTCCTAAACCTAATAATCTGTAAATGCAGATAAAAACTCTTTTGGGAAATAGCCATTTTCAACATGTCATTTTAAGACATGCATTCTTTGATCCCTTATAAACAAAGAATGAGGAAAAATTCCAAGCCCAGAGGTTAGCTTAGGTAAAGGAAGGGGTTGGTATGTATTGGTTTTCATTGGGTTGGGCTGGAAGGAATTTACTAGTAATTTGTCCTTGGTAGTGGGAAGTATGTGGCTTGAACCCTTGAGTTAGTAGTGGTAGGTTGTAGAAAAGTAACTGCTTGGCCAATTTAAAGTAATTTTATCTCTACAATAGTAAGATATTTTAAACAAAAAAATTTTGAAAAAATATTTCATTGTATTTTATTTTTCCTTTACTCTTTTTTAAATATTTTTTATTTTCATTAAAATAAATAATGGAATTAAACATTTTTATTAAAATAAAAATTATTTCAATTTATTTTGAAAAAAATATTTTCTTTTCTGCTCCTCCCCTTTTATTTAATAGAATTTAAAGTAATTTTATCTCTACAATAGTAAGACAATATTATTTTAAACAGAAAATGTTTTGAAAAACCTTTGGCAGAGCCGAATATTACGTCATGTTAACTTTTCCTTTATTTTTCTTTTCCAATTTATGTATTTATCCCTTTTCTTTCTGGTGTTTCTTTCGACAACTGTCTGGCGAGATTTTTTCTTCTTTCTTCCCCTCCTATCACTCCTTTAACCCTTCCCCCCTAGTGTAGATTTATAGATGCAAAAATATGTACAGGATACTCCTTTGAATTCTTCTATCTACACCGCATGCTTATAGACTTTGCTCCTTACCTTCAGAAAATTAGGGTTCTTCTCAGAATAATCCTTACACAGACGGTTATTTCGTTGGATTCATTTATATACATACTAACCTATATTTCTTTTAAGAAGTCATTTCTCTGGATCTATTATTTCACCTAATACTTTGTCCGGATAATTTCTTCTCTGGATTTATTGTTACAACCATAAATCTACGCCATCTAATATACATGGTCAGAAAATCTTTCACTAGATTTATTTTTACATCTATAAATTTACACAATTTGGGATTCTACTATGAATGTATTCACACCTGATTATTCCGTTTAAGGGAGCAATCTTTATTTTTATTCCCCCCCCCCCACTTACTTTCTAGTAACATGCTTAGTTTTAAATTTCTTAATATAGATGTAATCAGAACATCATCAATACCCATCTCTAAACCACTTGGCTCCAGTTCTTTTTACACCACCCTTATGTCTTTTCCTTTCTCTCTACCTTTGCAACTGTCATCATACCTGTTTTCCCATCCTTAACTGGTTCGTCTTTCTCTTTACTCTCCTCCTATCTAATCTTTTTACTCTTATGTAGCACATCAGTGGCATTACCGCCTTGCTTGGGGTGATACGATTGATTAAAAAAAAAAAAAAAAAAAAAATCAGTCTGGAATCCTTTTCACCTTCTCTACGCTCGGTATCAATGTCTAGACGATAACCTTCTAACAAAATCTCTCTCTTAACACCCCTCCCATTATTCTTTCAGATATTATCTCTTTTTTTATTTTCTTCTGCCATATAAACTTCTGGATATGAATTTTGTATTGTATTTGCATAATAAATTAATTTTGCTGCTGAAGAAGTGCATATGTAATTTTCGGAGTTTTATTTGAAAATATACATATTTGGCTCTGTAAATAGATAATATGATTTACACAGAGCCCTCTACCAGGATCGTTTTTAATATTAATGAGATTAATATTAATAGGATCTATTTTGGGATTTTGCCATTTTCGTTTTTGATTTAAGAAATATATTGTAAGAAAGTTATGGAACATGTAGGTTTTTAAACCCACTGTTCATGCATTTACTTTTATAAAGAGTGCTCGATACAACGCAGAGCTTTATATTGTAATGGTTGTGAAAATTTTTTGTGTAGTGATACTATGCTTTTATAAACCATTGTAATAACCATTACTTTATATATATATATATATAAGTACGAAGAATTTGTCCCGTTCGCAGAGCAGATCCATGCCAAATTTGAAGTTTTGTGAGGACATCTTTATGATGTTCCCACTTGTCAGGGCTGTTTGTTGTTAGGTCTTCTTTTTTTTTTTTTCTTGTTTACATAGAATATGGTGTGATTTTGTGAGGAGGATGATTGTTATTGTTGTTATTATTATTGTTGTTGTTGTTGTTATTTGTGTGTGTGTGTGTGTGTGTGTGTTTGTTTAATTGGGTTGGGCTTTACAAGTTGTGATAATTCTGTTTTATTAAAGAGAATCTCTTTGTACTTATCAATGCTCTATCTCCCCAATAAACACTTTACAATAAAAAACCTACTTGCCAAAATACATTATCACAAACACTATATATATATATATATATATATATATATATATATATATATATATACATTATACAGATTACATAAATATTCAAAATTTTATTTCAGAAATGACTTTTAACGCTTCCATACATAAAAAGTGACAGCATTGTTTGTCTGAATTATTTACATGTGGAAATGAACATTGTAGACTGATTAAAATTGCTTTAAGAAAATATAGTTTCAATAATGATCATGGTCATGGTCATTTCAAATGGCCATGTACACAACCCCTCAAAGGCTATAGAAACCCAAATGTTTCAAAACCTGTTTGATGTAATGAACTGAAGCAAATGTTTTTTTTTCTTGTATAAATACATTACAGTTGGATGAAAGCCTGTCAACAATGAGAAACATTCTGGATAATGGTTGACTGACTTCATGCTATAAAATGTCACAATGTTGCATGAGATTGTCTGAAAAATCACAGATAAAAAATATCCATAACGTTTCTGGGGGTCCTGGGATTGTTGTACATAATTGTTCAACACATTTTGGTAGTTATTTACATACAAAACTATTGTCTTCATCTTTGTTGTTGCTATCACGTTTCGGCTGTCGTTTCCTCCTGACTTAATCAGGAGCTTGTTGATCTGGTTAATTTATAAGGAATTTCAAAATTAACCCTTTATTTAATTAACAGCAGTAGACTGTTCACATTCCACTGTCCATACCTCAGGCTATCTTGTCTAGTCCTTATTTAGTACTGCTTATTACGACTCACCTGTTTCCACTGAGTTTAAATCTATACTACCTTAACAAGGGACTGAACTCACAATATATGACCAAATTCAAGAACTAATGCTTTAATCCACTGTTATTGGTTCATGAATTTCATGTTATAAGGACTGTGAGTTCAAAATCCCTAAACCAGGCAGTGTACTTGTAACTGTAGATTATCTTGATCACCTGATGAAGCCTGGAGAGCACAATGACCAAAACATTGTGATGCAAAAGATGAGGACAATAGTCTGTACGTAAATAATAACTTCATCCCAAAAATACAGACAGAAATTTTGGCAGCCGTTTTCAACAAGAGAGTTATTGCTGAAGAATTTGTTCAGAGACTGTCAAAGACAACCAGATATGTAGTATTATTTGCAGAAACATCAAACTGGAGATGACCTGAACTATGACACCAATCAGCAATAGGTCATAGATTTAGAAACCGCTCCAGGGAGCTCTTCTAGTCAAATAATATGAATAGCAATTTTTACAATAAAATTTTCAAAAACATTCAAAGACAGCACTTGAGAAAAGAGTTGAATAAGAAGTTTACACCATGTCTGCACAATCATCCATATGATTTTTTGATTTGTTATTTTTTTTTTTTTACTGTTCCTGGCTTCCAAAAATGTGACCATTATATTTTTTCTTTTCATCCCAAGTTGCCAAACCTATAATTTTTTTCCTGATCTTCCAGAGGAAATTCTCATTGCAAAGGTTGTAAATTCAAAAAAAAGAGAAGAGGTACCTGATACAGTCACACCTGAGGACATGTAATCTTGTAAAATCTACTCAAGGTCACTGTATACATACAAATGGGCAAAAGAAATGACTTTGAACAGATTTTAAGAAACAAAGAATCTGCATGCAAATTCTTTTTCAAAAACCACTGTGGCTACTTTCTATGTGACCCTAGTTGGGTCACTATGCAGACAGTGAACATGGGTCAATTCCTCATAATTGTGGGTAACATTTTGCTGTGCATGTGTGGTTATTATGCACATTTATATACATTCACATGTCACATTATATATAAGACTAATATCCTTATCTAAGTTGTTATCACATTTCAACCATTATCCACCCTAGTCTTCTTCAGATATCTGTCAATTTGGATAATCATCATGGAATTTTGAGTAGAACCATTTATTTAATCTTGAAGAATTCCAACAAAGTATAGAATCAGAAAAAAAGACCTCTTAGATCGCTATATCACCTGTGATGGTGCGCGGGCAGCGGTGGCGCACTGGTAGGGGGCGGTGGGGGTGGGGGGTTAATATGTTGTTAAAGTAAACATTTTCATGGTCAAATTCCAGTGCTTTGGAGTAGCTTTCTTTAGTCTCAATAGTGTCCAAGTGTGTCTGCATCCTTGTGGGTGATAAATTAGTTCCCACTCTGCAACCCCTTTCCCCACAAATGAAACAATGAACATTGCAAAACTCCTGCTGCTCTATCGCTGGAAAGTGCTCAGACAAACTATATTCTTTAGTCTCACCAGTTCCAACATTCACAGTTAAGACCCATCTTAACCCACTGTAGCAAACCATACTCATTTCCTTCACATTCCATTGGTGAGAAGTAAGCTCCACTGAAGCAGCTGCTTCTCATGAACTGGTGCTTTGTGAAACTGACTCCAAAGAGGACGTTTCCTCAATCCCTGCAATCTTCTGTTCAAGTCTAGAGTTAATCATTAACTTCCTCACATATACTCATAAACTCATAAACTCTCGAACCTTGTACAAGAAGAACATAATTGTAAGTGTTAGGACGAATAAAACATATTCTAAGGGAATTAACCCTTTCCTGTTCCCAAACAGAATACCTCCCTTTTTACCCCTGAAAGTGGGTACACACGAGTCACGTGATCAATACATTCAGATGTGGGACGCATGAGGGAACAGACTTGGAATATGGCCGTCAATGGTTAAAGAACGCATGTATGTTCTTCTGCCCTAATGGTTGTGGCACACAACCTGATAACTTGGGACTGATACCGCATGTACATATTTTGTAATGTTTCTCCATGTAAAATAAATGTATCTTCCAGTCAACCGTGAGTAGACCTCTACTTTTCTTTCATTCCATGCATTTTCTCCATGTGCTACACACACACACATTATATATATATATATATATATATATATATATATATATATATATATATTATTCGTCCACGGATCATGAATCAAACTATAAATTAAGGCATTTTAGTTATGAGACAACACCCTGTTCATAACAGTTAGAAAAATAAATATAAAGTTCAAATAAGAAAGAAGTTTTAATGTAAACCCTTTCTGTATATATTCAAGTCTAGGGTTAGCCATTGTCTTTCCCCACATATCCCCATTAACTATGTCATTTACTCTGTAACTGTCTACTTCGAGTAGCTCTCATTTTTTACAGAGTGGACATCATTGTAATAAATAAAGAAATAATTATATGTATGTTCAAATACCACGTTATATGCCATTAGAGGTCTTAATGTCAGTATTTATGCTTTGACTAACGCCCTCATTTTTGTTATCATAACTTTTCAGTCCTTGATTATGGTCTTCTTCAGATGCCTATCAATCCAAGTAACCTTCTGGCATTTTCACACCAGATAACAATATATGTGCCTGTTTTATACACATTTGTGGATGATCATGTTACATTGCGGATGACCAGATGTTTTAACGTCAGTATTTACATTCGGGATGTGTGTTGAGGTGCAGCGGATATTGGCTCGGAACGAGAAATGAGAGAGCCGAGTTCAAATTCCAATTGAATTTGTTGCATTCACTTATGCACAAATACTCAGGAAAGGTATTAATTCATCATTTCTCTCTGCAGCTATAGGTTAAATAGCAGGACAGATTGGGTTCCATAACCTTGGCTGACAACCAAGCTATCACAGAAAGTAATGGCAACCTACTGCGAGAAAAATCTTTTGCGCTCTCAGTCATGTCTCTTTCAAGACATGATCACCCAAACATGTATCACATATGGAACTTAACTTACATTAGGACTAATGTTCTCATCTTTGTTGATATGGCAACATTTCAGCCATTGTGCCTTCTGGCCTTCTTCAGAGAATTTCAAACTGAATTCTTTATTTCATCTTCCTATTTCACTGTCCATATTAATGGATATTTTGCTTTGCTCATTTTAGTATTGCTACGTTATTCCTAGCCCTATTTCAACCAAGTCTTAGTCTGCAATGCCTGGCACAGGGATTGAACTCATATTTACAATGCTACCAAATTCATCAACTATTGATAAAACATCCTGAAACAAGGACAATGGAATAATAATAATACAGAATAAATTAAATATGGTTGTTGGTTGGTTGTTTTGTTTTTATGGCATATCAACACCTCGGTGGGTCATTTATTGCCAACTAAATTTTTATTTATTTATTGCTGGTAGTACCTTTTTCTTTCAACAATTTATTGTTATTTTATATATATATATATATATATATATATATATATATATATATAAGTTTTGTGTCTAGTAATACTTTTTCTTTTCAAGTATCAAGATTCATTGGGATTTGTTTTTAAAGGGCAGGGTTCCCAAGTCCTACCCTGTTATTTAACCCATGACTGGAGGGAAGAGACAGATTAATACCTTTCCCAAGGGTGCTTAAGTGAATGCAGGATATTCAACTGGAATTCGAACTCGACTCACCGATTTCTCTTTCTGAGCTGATATCCACTGCACCACAAAGCACATCCGTTACTAAATGCTTACAGCACCTGGTATTCCCAAGCGGTCACCCATCTAAGTGCTGACCAGGATCAACATTGCTTAACTTTGGTGATCGAGCGAGAACCAGTGTATTCAAAATGATATGGCTGTAAGTAATTAAATATGGAGTTCAGGTGAAAATTTCTGGAAGACTAGCTGAAGAAGGCCTCGTGGGATAATAGCCGAAACATTGTCCCATTAAAAACAAAGAGTATCATATTAGACTAAATGCAGATAATGTAATAATGTAAATACTTTTGATGCCAATCTCGAAGAGGAAGGACATTAAACAAATTAAAAAGAAGATGACAAAAATAAAAGAACAATAATTGGTGACGAAGGATTCCTGATTTAGGCTCTTGGCATGGCTCTCTCGTTCTTTCCTCAGCTGTCCCACATGGAGGATTACTAGGAGTTCTTGACGGAAACTTTCCTCTTGTACAAACACAGAATCATCATTGGTAACATACAAATCACAGACATTGCCGAAATAATGTAGAAGCTGATCGTATAACTGCCGTTGTTATATTCTGTCAGCAAGCCTGTCAAAAAGTAAAAGAGAAAACATAATTAAAAACTGGTAAAGTGGGTAATCTACGGCTATATCATGTTGAATACACCGGTTCCCGTCCGATCACCAAAGTTAAGCAACAGTGAGCCTGGTCAGTACTTAATAGGTGACCATTTGGGAATACCAGGTGCTGTAAACGTAAGGACCAAGAATGGTTCACCGGTCCTCCAGGTTTGGGGGTTGGGTGCAGGGCTAACAACCCTTCCCTGTAAAAAACAGTTACAGAAACAGCAACAAAAAGTTGCTGCCCTATGCACCATCTGGGTGTGATGAATAAATGATGATGAAAGTGGGGAATTGGGACGACAAATTAATTTGGAAGCTTCATTTTCTTTAATCATAATAACATTACAGCCAGAGTTGTGAAACGCTCTATTTATAATCATTTTAAAAAATGTTTTATTTTGAGATATTGAAAGTTTTTAGTTCTTAGTTTTAGATAAAAATAAGAAAAAAGTTATTTAAAAACAAATTAATTTGAAGCTCATATTAAAAAATGAATTTGTGATTGGACTTATATAAGGGGTTCACACTAGATTTCACTGTCAATACCTGAGTCAATCCTTATCAAGACAACTCACTGGTTCCAACCATGGAGAGAAAAAAAAAACAAAAAAAAAAACGGATAACCCATTAGATTATTATTCAACAGAACTAGTAGAGTTAGTAGTGACTGAGGAGAAAAAGACAAGCTCTTTTTTCATCTACTCCACCCACATCCTCATCCCTCTATTACTCTCCTCCTGACATTTCCTATAACTAACCCCTCTTTTTCATCACTGTTCCCTATGTAGCCCCCTGCATAACAGTGGCAGTAGAATGCCTTGCTTGGGGTGAGATGGAAAAAAAAAAAAAAAAAAAAAATTTATATTATATATATATATATATATATATATATATATATATATAACACACACATACACTTTTTTTTTTTTTTTTTTTTTATAAATGCAAACAAAGGGCCACTTACCAATAATGTATCCAATGGTCACAATTCCACCACCAGCCACTGTTTCTGAAAGGCCAATTGCGATGGCATAGTGGTCAATATCAAAGAAATCCAAGATAACAACACTATACACGGAAAAAAGCAAACCAGAATGAAACATCACAAAAAAGCTCAACACGCAGAGGATGTAAAACGATGCCAAAAAAGGATAAATAGCTGTCAGTAGACCCACGACAGTTCCAGAGGCAGTGAAGATAAGCAGGCTGGAGAATTGGTTTCGGAAAAGAAGCCAACCACCTATGATTCTTGAAAGGGCATCACCAGAGGCTCCAATCGCATAAATATTGGCACTTTCAGAAAGCGTCAGACCCTGATAGACACAAAAATCTGGTAAAACTGTGAGGGTTGTATTGATACAACCAGCTATGACAAATACAGACGTTAAGAACAGTACATATTGCTTGTTTTTTACAACTGACAGGAAAGTATCCTTTTGTCGGACCTTTGAATGCCTAGTTTTTAAACTGTTATCTAAGTCTGTATTTGTTTCTGGTTTGGAATTTGTTACTGGATCCAAAAAACTATTTTCCAGGAAAACATCTTGTGATTCTAACTTCTTAGATTCCTTGCATAAGGAACTGTCAACAGAATTTTTAGAGTTTTCTTCGTTTTTGTTGTTATTCTTGAGATTTGGAATTATTAATGAAGACATGTTAGATTCATCTGCAGAGAGATTTTCAGACTGTTCTGTATGTGCTGAATCAAGATTAAGAGGTACACTTGTGGTTCGTGTTGGCAGGCTGGAATTTGAGAGAGTCTCACACAAGTTTGTGTCATTTTTACCATCAATTAAATGTGGACATTTATCATTCGTTCCTTTCTTGTGATTGTTCTTGCTTTCTTGCCGATTCAAGTTTTTCACAGAGTACATCATGGCGCAGACTGTTGACTGCAGCATCACCCCAGACATTATTAATAAACTTCCACGCCAAAAGTAAATCTCAATGAGATAAGAGGTCAGAGGTGGGAAAATAATTGTTCCAGCTGCTTCACCCATAGTCACCAGAGGCATCAGTAAACGACCCTGGTGTTTGAAGTATGAACACACACCCATCGTCACAGAGAGATAAACTAAGGAACAGCCAGTACCTGAAATATTAAGAAAATAAAAATACCTTATTTGGATAGGTTTCTATATCCGTTTAGAAAGAAAAAGAAAAAAAAAAATAGATGTATGGGTCATCTCTACCTAATGCACTTTCCAAAATCAAATTTTATTGTTTTATATGTACAACAAGTTTTAAAGTATATAAAAAAGGAATGTTTGCATGTTAGCAAAATACAAAGAGTCATCCTGGGTATGATGTTAAACTACATCTGGCAGCAAGGCCTTAGGTTGGTAGCACTTGTTGAGGTCCCAACTATGGGCAAATAGTAAGCCCTCAAACAAAAATCAACAGTACATTTTTATAATAAAACGACCAATGATACATTTTTATAATAAAAGGACAAACAATGCAACACTAAAAAAAAAAAAAATATTTTATAGTAAAATTACCAAATCCGTTGTTTCCTGTTCCTTTAAAAATCCACTTCAACTCAATACTTCTGTCTTCACCTGAACTTTTATTTACTAATTTGTTTTTTCCTCAATAGGTTCATATATTATTCAGATCACACTCCTGCCTTGTCTTTTTAACAGGAGTAGATTTTTTTTTCTTGTTTCCTGTTTAGGATTGGTTTTTCAGTTCTCCCTAAAATATTTTCATTCTTTTTCACTTGCAGTAGCCCCCTTGTGTCTTGCTGGCTTTATTCCCTTGCTTGGGGTGAATTGATTAAAAAAAAAAAAAAAAAAAAAAAATTATGATCTAAAAATTATATGTATCTTAAAAAGATAACTGTATAAAATATCTGTAGTTGAAAGCATAAAATTATGTACAAAATATGCAGATTTCAGCATTAAATAACCCATACAGGTGTTGATATACTGCTAAACAAAACCAGTCGACCCTCAATCAGTCAGTCAGTTAAGTGCCCTACATGATACACGCTTGGGCAATCATGTCTTGAAAGTCATGACTGACTGGGCAGAAGATTATCCCGCAGTAGGTTGCCATTGCTTTCTGCAGTAGACTGGTTGCCAGACAAGGCTATAGGACCCAACCTGTCCTGTTATTTAACCCATAACTGAAGGGAAGAGACTGATTAATACCTTTCCAAAGGGGATTTGCGTGTAAGTGAATGCAACGAATTCAACTGGAATTCGAACTCGGCTCTCTGATTTCTTGTTCAGAGCCGATAACCACTGCAACACAACACACCCTCAATACAAAATGCAAATTTGGACATGCTAAAAACAAATTGATATAGAAATTTATCTGGCCAAACAGAAAGGAAGATACAGAAATATGAAGACAAAAGAATAGTGATTTTTTTTATTTATTTTAATTCTTTAGAAATTGTCTATTGTGAGAATTAATAATTAACTCCTACAATACACAAATTTTGAAGAATTTAGATAGAACTAATGCTAAAACTGGTATTTTACCATCTTGCAATTGTTGGTCCATCAACAAATGTCTGGTGGAAGGCAAATGTAAGTCTACCAAAGTAATCTACCAAGCCAGCATTTTCCCCATAAATAATAAAAATAATTATGAAGCTTACATTGGAATTTCGGAGAGAGAATTTAAACAATGTTACTGTTCCCATAAACACTCCTTTTCCAACCCTAATAAAAAATTCCAGACTACCCTTTCCTGAAAATTTTGATAAATGAAAGAGGGACTCAACCCAATAGTGAGTGGGAGACTAATAGGTTTTGCTCAAAACCCAGTATCATTTATGATAGATGCAATCTAGGTTTAGTTGAAAAAATTAAAATAAAATCCTAAATTTAAAAGCAATTTTTGCTTAAGAAAAGAATTTATAAGCAAATGTCACCATAAATTCAAGTTCTTTAAATTTAGATATAAAACCCACTAAATATTAATCCAGTTTTAAATTTGTGTTAAATAGTTGCTTCTTTTTCTTAATAAGTGTAATTAATTACAATAATATAGGTTAACATCTTTTAGCAGTTACGTTTTCTAGTCTGATCGCTTGATATTAGTCAGCATGAGAAATTTTCAACTTAATTAATTTAAAATCTATATCTCCTAATATAATTGTTTATTTTCTCTACATTACTGAATATTTAAATTCCCCACAGTCATTATATTGTCTTTTCACTCGAGTTTTTGGTTTTTTCATTCTGGTTTTATTTTTATTTTTTTATTTTGACCTAAGTGTAAATTAACTTACTTACTTTAGTAATAATGCTGTCATGATCTTTTTGTTTGTTTGTTTTGAGATTTAACGACCTATCAAAACTTATGGGATCATTTAAGGTCACAACAAATGATTTTAGGTAAGGTTATATTATTTTTACAGAATTTTTGAAGACGTCTTGCTTTTTAAACTTTTCCATGGCTTTCAATTTGTGTTACTTTTTAAATTTTTCCCCTGGTGAGGATCAGATCTATTTTTGATCTTCGGATCTTTACTTAGATTATATTTTGTTATATAGTTTGATCCTTTTGAGGAAGGTTAAAATAGTATTAGAGTTTATTTTTTCGAGAAGATCTTTCAAGTTGTTAACATTAGAGAGGGATTGCCGGATATATGTAAAGTCACTGCAGTCAAGTAGAACAGGTTTTACTGTATAGGGTTCTTGACATGCAATGCATTCAGGAGGTTCTTCATTTTTTAGGAGATAAGCGTCTGTCATGATTCTGGGTTTAATCTAATTTGCAAATAATACGAGTTATTCTAAATTACTTTAGTTAGAGGTTTTATCCCTTCTTATCAGCAATAAGACTTCAGATTATATATATATATATAGTATATCGAGGCAGCAATTTTCTAAACATATGCTATTAAATATAAGAGACAATGAATGTCTATTATGTTTAATCATGAGCCGTTCTAAATGTCATATTTTTGCTTTAATTTCAGTTGAAAATAAAGACAAAAATTCTCCAACATTTGGATAATTATTTATTGGTTTTCTTCTAAGCTTTCGGCTCACATGAGCCATCTTCAGAGAGGTTGTTTAAACTGAAATATTATAAAATCCACGATCACCGACGATTTTATTTTGTGTTGACATAAAACTCCGCTTGGCAACGGCAATAGCTACCAAAAATAATAAACGCAGTTATTAAGTTTGCGATGCGGTTTTATGACGTCACACAGCGGGATAGCGTGAAATGACAACAAAACCATATAGTCAAATGCAATGTAATATGTTATTTCCTGTTTTAAAGTTGATTTTATTGAGTGTTGGTTGTTTTGATTTGATGTACATGGCCTCCAATATCTGCAGGTTCCTCAGAAAGATCAGAGTACTATTAAACAACATTTCTCTGAAAAACAAACATGTAGGTAATATCAGACAGATTTTGGTCAACAATACAGTGATCCTCACTCATACACACAGTAAGAGGAACCTGCAGATATTGGAGGCCATGTACATCAAATCAGAAATATTAAGTAAGTATTGATGCCATCTTGGATTTACTTTTAATTTAATTGCCTATAATTAATCTAAATTTAAATTTTCCTTATAATAGTTGTTTTTTTTTTTTCTTCAGCAATATAATTTACTTATATTATAGATTAGCTTCCTTTTTTTTTTTCCCCTTTTTAATCCTGAAGTAAATTTCTAACGTAAATCATTTTGATCTTACATTATTCATGCCCTGTTTTGGACTGAAATGGGAAAAATTTGAAAAATGTTTGAAAAGCTCGGGCAAAGCTCCACAATATTTTTCTTTTCTATATATATTTTTATATTTAAAAATTTTTTTAATGCATCTATCTTGTCTTCTTCCACCTTCATTTGCCAGCATTCCCTTCTATCTGCCAATCTGACACTTTTTCCTTCCACTTTCTCGTTTCCCTCTTCCCCCTTTTTCTTTCCTCTCCTTTTTGCTACCCTTTCTTCCATTGTCTTTACGCATACACACTCAAATAATTGTATTTTACCATGATGATTATGGTTGCTGAAAATGTGAGGTTAGTTTCACTCACTGAAATGGCTATATGATGTTGGAAAATATGAATTATATATATATATATATATATATATATATATATATATATATATATAGACAGACAGACATACACTGTTATGGGAAATCTTGAAGATTAATGAAATGGTTTTAACAACCGACATATTGATATTATTTGTTTGAACATTATTTTTAATTGATATTCATATTTGAGTAGAAGTAGATATTCTGTTTTTAATTAAACAGTATATATATATATATATATTTTTTTTTAATCATATCACCCCAAGCAAGGCGAAAATGCCACTGATG